>JAJGQC010000532.1:0-50000 GCA_021014325.1 Plazaster borealis
TAGAATGTCCAGTAATACCACTAGCTCTTGTGTAGAGCCACTGTAGCTCTACTCAAAATAGATTATCACATGGTGCCACCGCAAACCATACCTTGACTTACTTTGACATTGCTAATATTTCTTTTGAGTATCCACTCATAGTTTTTAATCGATTTGGTTTTTGTGTGTGTTTTGTTGATTTTATTTTGTTTATTTGTTATTTATTTATTGATGTTTTTGTTTTATTTTGTATTATTATAGGGGGAATGCTTGAGGGCATGTGGTAAACAAATTTTGATACTTATTGTAACTGAGCATGGATACATACACACGTCTCATATATCCACTCAACAATTGAGATTACTAATATATTAATTTGATCAAGCTTGTGAATATCAGACCTTTGGAAATTGAAGACTAGGATTTTAGAAGACATATTCTAATTGAGTTTTGTATTCTGAAGCACTTGAATTTCAGTCCATCAAATTGAGGAATCTAGCCCTGCCTGCATACCCCCTTGCCAATTGTAATCACTTTAATTTTGGAAAGGTTATGAGTGGCGTTATCTGATATGACTGTGCATCCAAGCCTGCAATGGTATTAGGTGTGTCGCTCTTGGCATAGTTTGGTCAGGCATATTCCTTTGGAGTCACCGCCTTGTATTAACACTGAACTGAACCACCGAGAGCACAACCTGTGCTGTATATTGCATTAGCTGTCGCTGGGGTTCTCTCCTTCATTCTCACTGTAGATTTATCACAAGGGTCCCCAGTGAAACTCACAAGGGTATTCTGTTAGAATTAGAACAGGTTTGTATATGACATAGATTCACACTTAATGGAAGTGATGAGGGAATGTAAATATCTACAGAGAATTGTTCGAGGGTTGGGTTCTGAATCACAAACAACAGGTAAAAATGCCTTGAAGGAAAACAGTTTGTTTAGCCACCTTTGTTGGTTACCAGCCATTCAATAAGAATATATATAATTTAGATGGTAGTCTGTTTAAAGGGAAGTGGACTTCAAAAGTACTTAATACTGAGTTTGTTCACTGTAAGCTTAGAAGTATGGAACCTTGACCAAACTGCAACATAAGATACCAAGTTAAGAACTGTTTTTTGGAAATTATTGTTATAGCATGATCTATTGTGATCAAGAATTCTCGGGATAATTTAATGGTGGTGTACAAAAACAAATGCAATTAACTCACTTTTGAATAGTGTAGCTGCAAAATGTTGCTTACTTTTAAGAGTCTGTAAATGTATGGAGTAAGTTGAAGTTGGCCCATGGAGTTATGATTTGTCTGTTAACAGCATGGTTATCCACAAGTGCCTGCAGCCCAGTGGCCATGGAGTTGGTCCAATGGGTAGGAGGGAGATGTAGGGGTTATGGGTTGTGGGATTAGACGCTTCCAAATTCAACCTCCTGGCTCGTCAGTGCCTGTTACTCTAAGCTTTGGGGAAAGTGCACAAGGCTGTAGATTTGTGACTAGTTGCAGGCTTAAACAAACACCCTACTAGCTTCTTATGCAGGGTTGGTTGCAGTGAATCAGCCCAGATGTTGACATACCACAGCTCTCTCTTCCATACTGGCTCACTTCTATTCAGTTGCCGCAGAATAAGGCTTATACTTATCCCGCCATAATACACAGGTTTGTCAACTTTGTAGGAGCTGAATAGCGAGGGTGGGCTGGAATACAGGCCACAGGTATAGAAACTGAAAGAACTATGTGTGCTTTGTAGAGAGCAGAGTTTCTTTGACCATGTATCAGTCGTACCTGTTGGGTTGAAGATCGGGTGACAATTGTAGGGGTGGTTGGGAGGGGAGTTGAACAATACCAGCCTCCCCTCATGTTGTATGTACACCCGCTCTGGTCACCCAGCTGTATTTAGCAGTTCAATAGAAGGATAGAACTGAATTCAAAATGTTTTCTTTTCTTTGAAACATGATAGAAGCAATTGAACAAAATTGTTTACAGTGCAAAACAGTAGGAGTAAATGTAAATACTTTTAACATGTAAAAATAAATCCAGTGAGAGGGCCGATTATTTTGTGTTTGTTTGACACTACACTTATGTCAGAATTAGAAAACAATTAGTTTTGTATGATTAAAAAAGGTGTTCTAAAAATTAATCAAATCATCTGCCCCTCCCCAATGTGTTTCATACCATTGAAAAGCTCTTTTTATGCTGAATTTAAGAATTTGATAATCTAGAATCCCACATTCAGTAGAGATGTTTGTGAGGGTGTTAAGAGCTACTGTTGGGTTGACTGAAAAATTAGAGTTCATTGAAAAGGATTGCAAATATTAGATTATTTTAAAACTGTTAATTGTTTTATAATTGTTCAACGGCAATATGCCTACTTCTTACTGAGAGTTACTTAATTAAGTGACTTTGAAGAAACTCTGCAAAGCGCAAACAGATTTCGGCTGGTAAGCAGACGATTGTTAAAAGCCTGAAATGGCTTGAATTTTGGGGGTTTTGGTCTCGTTCCCCTCTAATTTTGAAGCAGCAAAATCTTGGCTGAAAAAACGAAAACTTCACTGAAAAAAACAATACTGGCATTTGCAGAAGTGTCCTTGCTTAAAAGTAAATTCTTTTTGCTTGTGTGCATGTGTATTTAACAGAACTAAGAAATTTGAAGTGAGTAGGTTATTCAGAAAGTCTTGGCTGAATCTTGTAGTGAAGAATGATGATCATATGCAGATAACTCTGAAGGAAAGAAGATACCTTGACAGCCCTAGAAAAGGCTGCTGGTTACATTGATACATCCTAAATTCCATCAGTGTATTGAAAGTGGAAATGGTTTTAACTGAATAATGAACATAGTCAATTGAATAGTGGATGTCATTAGGATGTATGTAAATGTGTCTCCTAGCAACAAGCTTCACTTGATGTTCCTTTGCACTGATGGTTTCACAGGCTTTCTTAGGGCAGTCGGTTTTCATATACATAATCACACCCTTTGAGAAAATGCAGTCCATTCAAAAAAAGCTGTTTCGTGATTTGTTCTCTCATGGTGTTGGGACACTTACTCGGTGTTAAGTCAAATCGGCAAGAGATTTGCACTTTGCGCATAAAGCAGTCATCTCTGCTGTGTTTGTGGAGATGGAAGTGCACCCTTGGCAAACAGGGTGGATTCCCTCAGAAAGGCTAAACATTTCTGTCAGTGCCTCAGAGCATGTGTTACACAGGAGGACTGGTAGAACATTTGGTGGTGAATCTCATGTCACTCAGTCTTGCTAGATGCATTTCAAACGACAGTCCATGAATGCAACCATGTAGGGAAATCTGTACATTGCTTAAAAATGGAATTATTTGAAATCCATCATGATCATCTTGTAACCAAAAACCTTTGATGATAACATCTATTTACAGTAATTGGGAATGAAACGTGCTGATGACCCAATTATTTACTGGCCTGATGAAGGCAAGTTCATTGTATAGATGGCAAGCCACTACACTCAAACAAACTGTAGAGTTAACACTTGTATAGTTTGAACAGCTTCAGCACAGCGTAAGAAGTTATATATTATCTGTTCTTGAGTGTGAAAGGTTCCCACTTGAATTACCTGCAGACTGTTTTTTTTCTGCAGGACAAGACTGCACTTGAGACTCACTGTTCTATCAACATTAAAGTGCTAAAAAAAAAGAAATTATTTGAAAAGTTATTATCAAGAACACACAGTATTTAGTTGCATTGAATCAGTTTGACTTGCATGGTTTATCTCTCCATTGAAAATTACTTTAATCAATTAAGCAAAGTACAATAATCATTACCCCTGACCTACTTGGGATCCATCCATAGACAACATTCATTCATTACCCTGTGATGATGTCTCTAAATCATATTAAACAAATCCTTCCTTGTCTTCTCTCCATTTGGGCTCTTGGCTAGTACCGTGATTAAGTTAATTTTTCTGAGAGTCCTTGGCTTTCACAACCAGAATAAATCAAATGAAATGATAAAAGATAAAGTTGAATTCCAATGTTTTCTCAATGTTCTATTGATATAGCTTTAGATTTGACTACTGACAATCAACAACGTTTCAAAAAAGGTGTCAACATAATGTTTTGTTGTTGTTGACTAGATCACTCAGTGCTAATGCCTATTCTTCAGTGATACAAACAGCCACAGCCATAAACAAAGTCACCAAGTTTTTGTTTATGGCAAAACAGTAGGCCTATCCCAAAATGTGAACAATCCACATCTGCACTAAATATCAAACACACAATACCAATATTGTAGCCCATCACTCATGCAGTTGACCAAAGTAGTTATGGTGTCCAATATAGGTAGACAGTTTGGAATTCACAATGGACACATTTGAATATCATTTTCTGGATGTAGAGGATTTTTCATGTGGAATAAGTTATGGTTAATGATGGTAATAGATCAGCTCAAACAAGATGTAGTTAAAGATAGAAATATCATGATGTCAACATGTGTATACCTAAAGAGAAGTTTACATTTTGTACAACTTTGTTTTAATACTAAGCAACCTGGGATGTACTTGCATCTGAAAATTACTTATTATCTACAATGTATCTAGTTTGTATTTTACCTTCCATTCCAATGTGAGGATAAAATGAGCATACAATTAAATCTAGCAAACGCTTTTAAATTAAGCACTTTTGGGCTCACAAGTTTTTTTTTGTCAATGAACTTTTGAGTTGGATAAGGTTTAAAAAATAAGATTAATGAAGTGCCTAATTTCCAACTATAGTGTTATAAGTGGTTGAGTGGGTGATGAGCTCTAAAGATCTCTATGTTCAAAGTCCTTATTCATTCTGTTGGGTAGAGCAAGGATTACAAACATTCAGACTATTGATGTTGGGATTCATACTGCCACCAATGTACTTCAATTATCAGGCAAAGTACACATGTTTTCCCCCCTCAATTTTCTGAAATCATTGTTAATGCAAGGTCAGTGCTAATCCATCTCCAATTCTTAAGGAATTTAAAGATAACTCAAAATGTAGAATTCTGAATGCATTGTTTTCTCAGGGTGGTTGTACAAACCATCACTTTGGTTTTCCTGGCGATGTGCCCAAGTTGAAATAATGGTGGTGTAGATGCTTGGGAAATGACTTCATGGCTTGTTAAGTGAAGAGAGTCAGGTGCATGAAACTGCATCCAGCGAGTAAAGATTTAGCAGCGGAATGTCAATTGCAAGATAACTTTCAAATGTAAAATGGCGCTTTGGTTGAACTGCTTGGAATGAAGAATTTGTGCTTGAGTTGGTTGTAGACATGGGTGAGTTGCTTGCATTCCCTGGTCGTTAGATCCGCAGCCAGCTGTTACTTTCTCCTATCAACAGCTTGTCTGGTCTCCTAACCCCAATGTTTAAGGAATGACAGTGTTGGCATAGCAGTAGAAACACTCACACAGACTGTCATAACTTCCTGAGAGATGTTTTCATAACCACGAAATAGTCTCAAACAAAGTACATAAACAAGACTCCTGTGACTTTTATTTTCTTGAGTACAGACTGATATTATATCATACTTCTTTAATCCTGACTTTAATAAGTTACATATTTTAGCAAAGTCAGAAAAGCGGTTTTGTTTCATTGGAGCTGTGTACTCATTCTAAATATATTAATACATGAGACCTTTTCAGTTGTAGGTTGCAAATAAAGTGAGGGAAGATTCCATATTGAGTTTGCCTATCTCTCAAATTAATAAAACAACCAACTTGTGAAAAATTCATTTGACAGAATAATAACAAAATATACATTTGGTTTATTTGTTAGTTCCATCTTTTAGAAAATAATCTCTTTTGTAAGCTCCAAAGGGAACTGATTTGTCTCTCTTTAAAATGCCACACAAATTTGTCTCTGGAATGTTAGTAATATTGGCAGGTACAGGTCTTGTTCTTGGTGTTAGACTTGAGGTGGGGACTTCATGTCCTCCAGCTTATGGATTTTTCTCTCTGAACTTCAGTTTTCTGTTTTGATTGTTTCAGAAGATTTCATTCTAAGATGGTCTGAATATTTTCAGGTTGACAACACTACCAGATATTCACCTGAAATTTCAGCAAATGGTTCAGGGTTAAATGGATTAGCAGTGGAGTAATTCAATTATTGTAACTAGAAATCGTTATTGTAATTGCTTTCAAATATAGACCATGTGCCGGATGAGTGTGGCTGTATGGTGACTCATTTGGATCAATAGTACTCAATACTGATGAGTTATGAATTGGTAATATGCACAGTTTATGGTCAGTCAAGTGTCCAGACCCCATGGTCCTTGGGTCTGACCAATGATTGTTTGACTACAGAGAAAAGGCAACCATAGAGCTGTATGAGTAAACTGACCACAATCAGTCAATGGTGATGTAGCCAGGGCTTCAAGCAAATTACCCCAAGGCTTGTTATAACAAGGACTCCCCAGGGGAAAATCATATACCAGTTTGCTGAGCACGGGGAATTTTGCTTAGCAGAAACTGGTAACAAGCCATTCTGCCATAAAATGCATTTTGTCTGACTGGTTCCCTTCTAAATCAACTTAGCAAGTAAATTTGCTAAGCAATATTTTCTGCACTGCAGGTCAATGAAATTGGCTGTGGTCGTGACAACAGGGCGTCCATATTGAGCAGGTGACACCTTTGTTTAAGCATAGAGCAAGGCTCTTGGTCCATGGTTTAGGTCAGACAGTGGCCAGTAACGAACAATCCTTGGTCGTTAGTGAGGTAGACATACTGCAGTATCTATTGATTCCTTTGTCACCATTGCTAATTAAGCTGTTAATTCTGTTGGTCTTTTTTTACAGCTTGTTCGTTGTTTATTGACATGTGTCTGGTGTTGAGTTTGATTAATATCATAGTAAGATATGAAAGTAAAATGACCTTTTCATTACCGGCCAATACTAACCTGTAAGGGTGTGGTTCTATTTTAACTCTTTAATTACTTGGCCGGATGTACGTGCAGTCCTGGATGTTTTTGTGTGTATTGATACACTGTACGTTGCACATGCAATTTGGAAGAAAATTTGTTACTCGCACGCCAGTATCTAACTATAAACTTGTACAGATATGTTTACCTTCTATTTGACAAAAATAAGAAGAGGGTACAAATCGATCTATATCGCTGTCAGAATCATTCATAAACTAGTTCAGAAGTTGCTCTGCCGTAATTTTGTCATTGATCGCGACAACTCGCCATGTCCGGTCGCCATCTAAAACATAAGGTTACGGTGTGCTCACATGCACAATACCCCCCACACCCCCCAAAAAAAACAACAACATTTCCTGCAACCAAAAACTGGTAAACGAACACAAATTACGTTGTAAATCAAGTGACAACACTTGAACAAGTACCAGCGATGTTTTTTTGGTAGATAATCAAAAGATGGCGCTAGTGCGAGAGAATTAACACAGAGGCCTGCATTGCGGGCCTCACGGACGGAGCTGACCAATTCTATGGTGCGCGCTGCTGGCCCCATGGTGTGAAAGGGTTAATACTCAGTACTTAATATACCTTGCCAGATTTGACTGGACAAGAATAATTTCTTGATACTCATATTCATACAGTGCCAACTTCTGTAGATTAAGATTCTTCAAGTTGGCAAATGTATTGGGAAAACTGTTTTTACAGAAAAATATTTTAAAATTGGAATAGGCAACTTATGAAGGTTTTGCTGAATAGTGTCTTGTTAAATGTGATTATAGGAAGACCAAAAGCCATTGACACCTCATTGTTGGGAAGACACCCTAGGCTCCCCAAAAGCAGTGCTGGAGCTAGACAGAGAGAGCATAAATATTGGACGCACTAAGATTCCTAAAGCCTCAGAGACAACCCCCCTCCCCCCCCCCAACACCCTCCAAAATAAAAAGAAGACAAAGCTTTTACGCTTTAGCTAACACAACTGATTTGGAATACTGGTACAGAACTAGTAGAGGATCTGTGTTATTATGTACTGATTGTATGCGATAGTCCATGTTATATAGGATTGTAGATTAATAATATAAGGTATGCCCTGAAGATACACACCATCAACTCATTATCTTGTCTCTTCGCATTACGTCTTGGATCTAGATGTACGCAATGAAATAGACAGTATAAAACCTGTAATCAAACCATGATATGAGCACGAGTTACTCTAACCATAGAGAACGGTTCTCTATGCTCTAACCATGGGTTCCTGTATAAACAGAAGTACATTTCAGATGTGTAGAAGTTTGAAGAACTTTACCAAACAGCCATCAATCTGGAACCTGGTTTTGGAACTTGATGGATCGCTGTTTGATTACTGATTTTTGAGCTGATCCTATAAAATGTTGTTGCTTTCTATTTGTGTGCTGATAATTGTCAAAAAAACCTTTAACTTTGGTAAGAGTATGAATCCTGATGTAACTACAAGGAAGCAACTTACAATCATGACACTTATGGGTTAAATACATTCATAAAATAACATATGTTAAGTTTCTGTGAATAAATTGTGCACACCAAATTATTCTGCATTTACTATCACCGTTATCCCTTAAACATGGTTACCACTGCAAACAAGGAAATGCTTATTTTACATACATGGTAAGCTGAATTCCTTGCTTACCTGTAAAATATGCCTAAGTGAGCATGAAATTTCTGCTATCCTAAGTTCTGATTTTTCAAATACCATTGCATTGCCATGAAATTGATCAAGCCTGGGTTTGCTGTGTCATTTGCTGGATGGGGTGTATTCTTCAGGTAATAATTCATGCATGACTTTGTCCATTAACTGACCAATATCTTGGGCAGGGCCACAAACCCCAGGGCTTATATGGGTTTCAAATGAAGGCTAGTAAACATGTTTGCTGTCACATTATATTACAACAGCAATAACTGCTGAAAGTTGTGCTGTTCACGCTGCACACGTGGGAATTGGAATCAATGTCATTCCATTCAACTTTGCATTGTTGACTGTATATGATCTGTCCTTAATCAGTATAATACATTAATTGTAAGTATGTGAAGAGCGATGGCTTCACAACTGTGCTGGTGAAAGATGCTTTCTATTTGACAAATGTTAAATAATAAATCATAACTCGATGGTGGCCTAAGAAAGCATCAGATAAAACTTTCATTAATGTGAGTGAGGACAGAGTGTCTATTGGTAAGCTCATAAATGCAAATGGTTTGTGGGAAAAGTGAATTTCATCAAAAGGCCTCTAGTTTTAAGGAATGATATCTTCAAAGAAAATTATCGATTTTCTGTTCATAAAGAGAAACGTATAGCATTTTTAGGTGAAAGTTTTAGTTTGAAAAACAATAATGTTCTAAAGATATCTACCCTATGTTTCTCTTTGTTTCTTCTGCAGAACAAATACAAAACAATGTTTCAATTACACCAAACATACAGATTCTGTATTTCAATTTCTTGTAAAAACAGACAGCAAAATCCTTGTCGTAGAAAATTGAAGTAAAATAAATGTACCTCTCCAAAAAAAAATGGAAAACTACTTTCACATCTATATCTGTTTCATTATTTATATAAATGTGGAATTTGATCTGTACAAGATGAACTCTGTTGAGTAATTTATCTATGTTTACTAAAGGAGAAATGTTTTGGGATGAATAATTCTCTCTGAAAGATTGGTTTTCTCCATGATTAAAACTTCATATCTAAGCAAGTTCTGTTTTTTGAAATGTAGGGCTGGGGGAAGAAATTGAATAAACTGTTCATTCAAGGATAGATATGACATGAGATTGTTTCAGACAATGATTTATGAAATGCTTTCTTTTGAGAGACTACAAGTACAGATAGATGGACTTCATCATTTCATTCATGATAGAAAATAACTGTTCCAATACAAAAACAACCTGTAATTTTGTGACGTCACTGCTTACAAAAATTACTATAATTCGTTGTTTATTGTTGTGTGAAAATTTGGTTGTAATTCTATATGTGTGTGTCTTTTTCCCTTTTTTTTGTCATGTTCCTTCCCTGTCTGTACGTATCACAATCAACATATTTATGATCTGGGGATTGTTACTGCAGATGAGAAGAATGTTTTGTGTAGTTCTTGGTTTGGTAAATACTTTATTTTTATCAATGCAGTTGGTTTTATATGTGAGCAATAATTGATTTTTTGTACCGTTCTTTTCGACAAACAGGGTAAGTCTTTTGTAACCAAACCAGCATATTGTGCTGCGCTGACATTGTTTAACAGTAAATCACAGTTAAATAGCTGGATGCCTTTTTCATATGTCTTTCTACCTTATGACCTTTACACACAGTGGACGTGACTAGAAAGAGATAGCAAGGTAGCCATGGATAGTTTCCTTTTCAACTGTTCTTTTTACTACAGCATTTTGTGAACGACTTATCAACAAAGATATTTGTCAGTATTTATTTTCTCCAATAACACCTACTTGTCCAGGCTTTGCACAGGTGCATGAGGTCGTAAGCAATAATGTGCAAAAATGTGTTTTCTAGAAAACTGAGCGTGAAAGTTTGATCGGTTTGATCCAGAAGTCATTTCAAGAAGGTTAAATTCAACATGGGAATGGGAAAACATGTCTTTGGGAGTAATTCTAGCAACAAAAACCTTGCAGTAATGCCACATTTTATAATCACAACCAATTACTACGTCCATGAAAAGTTTGTACAACAAATATGGTTGATGGCATTGCAGTTTAACAATTGTAAAGTACGTTTTATAACCTGTTTTGAAAAGGAAGATGTGGGCTAAATTTGTGTGTCCTCCTTGTAGTTTAGGTAATGTTAAATTATTTTAGTTATTTTTGGGCTCCCATGTGTTTTCAAATACAAACAAAGAGTTTTAAGTGTGGTGATAAGGACGTCTTATACATTCAACTCAGTAAACTGAGTACAAATAGCTGAATTTCAGTGCATAGAACACACGACAGAATCAACAACAACTGTTGTAAATAAAATTCAAATTCAGTGCTTAAAAAAAAAAATTAACAACAAATGGTGAAAATGTACTTTAAATTTGCTGTTGAATGAACTGTTGAATCTGTAAAACTAACTGGAAGTATGAAACACAAACAAACATGCTTGTTAAAATCCAATTACAAAATGGCATTGAAGCTGTCACTTATGACGGGTCCTTTTAAAACCTTTTCCCTTGAATTAGAATTCAAGATCTAGAGTTTTTAGAAGATAGAAATCAACATAAAATTTACCTTTGCCTTCAAGAATTACAGTAAGAAAGTTTGAAGCTAGATTTTGAACTAAAATGCTGTTTTAAGCCTGTGTGATGGGTTTAGAGTAAGAACTCAACAATTTATTAATAACGTTAAGAATATTCTTGCTGTAAGATAGTGTAGCAGCAGGTGATGAATTGAGCTTCATTCAGGACTTTACCCTTGTTGGCCTATAGATGGAATAGCACATGTCCAGATGTCCCCTCTAGCAGCATTTCTGCATGACTTTCTCCATGTCAAGATCATCAGAAAGTTAGTGCCACAACGAGGCTATGAGGGACATACATGTATCAAAGTCAGTAAGTAACTTGTTTGTCAGATAGTCATCTATAACAGCAGACTTAAAGGGAACAGACAACATTCTTAGTAGCCTATATAGAGGAGCTTTATTGTAAAAAATTGAAATATTGAATATATTTTAAGTTAAAAAAACACAATTTTAAGTTCTGTTCCTAAGTATATGATGCATCATTTGAATTGGAAGAGTGAGTTCATACAAATTGTCAAGTTTTCAGAGAAAAAGGCAAAATATGCAAATAGGATCAATAAATAAGGCAACAATAAGGACAAAATTTGAAAACCACTCACAACTAAGGAAAACATTGGTAAACCATTCACACCTAAGGACAACATTGGTAAACCATTCACACCTAAGGACAACATTGGTAAACCATTCACACCTAAGGACAACATTGGTAAACCATTCACACCTAAGGACAACATTGGTAAACCATTCACAACTAAGGACAACATTGGTAAACCATTCACACCTAAGGACAACATTGGTAAACCATTCACACCTAAGGACAACATTGGTAAACCATTCACACCTAAGGACAACATTGGTAAACCATTCACACCTAAGGACAACATTGGTAAACCATTCACAACTAAGGACAACATTGGTAAACCATTCACAACTAAGGACAACATTGGTAAACCATTCACAACTAAGGACAACATTGGTAAACCATTCACACCTAAGGACAACATTGGTAAACCATTCACACCTAAGGACAACATTGGTAAACCATTCACAACTAAGGACAACATTGGTAAACCATTCACACCTAAGGACAACATTGGTAAACCATTCACACCTAAGGACAACATTGGTAAACCATTCACAACTAAGGACAACATTGGTAAACCATTCACAACTAAGGACAACATTGGTAAACCATTCACACCTAAGGACAACATTGGTAAACCATTCACAACTAAGGACAACATTGGTAAACCATTCACACCTAAGGACAACATTGGTAAACCATTCACACCTAAGGACAACATTGGTAAACCATTCACAACTAAGGACAACATTGGTAAACCATTCACATTTGGTAAGGCTACAGGCTCAATCCAATAAAGTAGCCTTATTACTATTAATGGTATGTTTTCTAACTATATTTTGTTTTTCACATTGTTTAATTAATCTTAATGAGGTTATTAATGGTATATGAAGGCTGTCTAAACAAAGACCATCTGGTCGTCAGTAAGATGTGCACCTGTAAGCATCCAGGCAACCAACATACATATTGTATATAGTATGATGTTCCACCTCAATGATGCTAATATCCCACCTCAAGGTGACAATCAAAACATCATGCACTGGTCCGGAATGCCCATTTCATCCCAAATCACTTTAATTTTCCTATCAAATTTGAAATATTAAGCAGTATAGATAATTGCATTGTGCGCTGTTCCTGCTACTAATTTGAGATGATGAGGTATTATATGGCGTGTCCCTTGCAGGCCTCACTGGGCCAGGAAGGTCTTCTTGACAATAACCAACCTCTAATCAAGTACTGCTGAGTTTACATGGCTTTTGTTTTCTCCTGTCATTTTAATAGAGTAATGAATGGATAATCATTGGACTCGGATGATTTGAGATAAAGTGTTATATCAGGATGAGCAGCGTGCATAGATAGATTTGCCCATGTGTACTACACTGACAGTGATAAAGATCCCATTAAAGGGACCGTCCAATCCCAGGATGATCTTATGTGATAGAAATGATTTTAACATAACATGCCTTATGAAATATACCTAAAGCAGCATTTTACATTCAGCTAAAAGGGCAGCAATAAGTAATAACCATGCAGTACCCCTCAAATGCTTCATTTAGCCATCATGTTAGTCCATGGACACAATGTTATGACTTGTCAACCATTGTTTAAATTAAGACACACAACCCATTTACATGTATCCAGTGTCAACTCCATAAGAAACTTATTCTCAGTTTTTCAGATTGAATTCTGCTTGTCTGTTTTGTGGTAGCATGATTATTTCCCCTTGTAAGTTGTTTTCAGAGCCTTGTCACTATCATGATAGTGATATAATGTAACAAATATTGCACCATCTCTCTAGTAAAACTATTCATATGAATGAAGGCACATGATGAAGAACAAAATTGAATAAAATTGCTGTGGACTTCGTATTGAACACTTTGAGAACAAACAAGTTTTCAGATTGGACCCGAACGACTTTAAAGTTGGTATTGACTGAATCTTTACAAGTAACAGATTCCACAAGTTTGGTGCAGCAGCTGTGAAAGATGGTCCCCAAAAGACAACCTTGTTCTCTAAGCTATAGATTTCAAACCATAAGGGAACAAAGGCTACCACTAAGTACTCAGAAATCAGATTTTGCATGTAGGATGGGGCAAATCCATGTAATGCTGTCAGATAGGTAGTCAATGTAACCCCTTAAAGATTGGTGTAGTGTGACCCTGCTTTTGTGATTTTGGTAAAATTTGAGTGACATAATTTTGAGCCCTTTGCAGCTTAGCTAATTCTTAAGATGATAATTACAAAAGAAAATTAACATAATCAAGTCATGACATAAGCAAAGCTTGAAATATCAAAGGAACCATTTTATCCTATAATATTGTTCTCACTTCTGAATCACCAATAGGCCTACAATTGGATTGACACTGAAATTTTACTTTTTGATACTTGGATGGATAATAAACGTAAGCAATTGGTTAACCCCAGTAACTCAAATCTTCCAAAAATCTTTACCCATGTTGAACTAATGGGGTTCATGGTTTTCTGCTGTACATGCAAACTATCTATGAATGGCAAACAAATCTTGTCAGATTCCAAGTATTTTATTTTGAGTTAAAACATGCAAAATGATTTGTATAGATACAGTGTGGTTTCTGCCCAAGGTGCCTTTGGGGGTTGAGGGTAAATATCAATGAAGTTGATGATATCTACATGGAACATTCATCGGAAAATCCTGATATGGACAATTGCATGAATATTAGATAAGATTGTCTCCAGGGCAGACTTCTCCTTTAAGACCCTTATTTCTGATCTCTATCCTCAGAGGAGTTATCTTGAGGGCGGAGTCCAGAAATGCTGTCTGGCTCTTGAAGGATTCATGGATTGAACAGATGGTTGATGAGGTGTCATTTTTATTGTTTGTTAGCCACCTTTCCAGGTAATGAGCATGGTGTAAAATATACTGTGAGAGAAGTCTAAACAAAAGAAAAGACTAATTTATTAATGGATTGGATCGGGTCCATGACCTCCTGAGTCAGTGTTCTCAGTTGTTCATTTCTCCTCACCATGGGGAGCTACAGTAGTAGGCAGAAAACAAGACCATCTCATGTCAAACTTAGTCAGGTACCATCACCCAGTGATATGACACACATCGGTGATCTACACCTGGCAAAAATCAGCAAACGTTCAATGAAATGAACGACATTGGTTTGAGGAAAATTCACAACCAAACCCTCCACAACAATTGAAAAAAAAGCAAAAAACTTCAACTTGCAGGTTTGTTCTAAACAATTTAATGTTTTTAGTCACTTAAAATGTTTTGTTTGTGGTAATTGTTCCATTGTTTTTCTTAACTCGTTTAAAGAGCTTGAACATCATTATTTTTTAAACAAATTGAGTGCATCTTTCCAGTTCTTAAAGAGTCCTATGTACCATCCTTAGATTTCTACCTTCTCTTGAAGATGAGAGATCTTAATGTAGATATTTTGTGGAGTTCCACTTCCGGTACATTTGTAGAATTCACCCGTGAAGTTTCCTCAGAAGGTAATTCCTGAGAATGTTTTGAGAAATTGATTTATTAAGTTAAATGTGTATTATATTTCCACAGGCAGTTAGTTGCCTTATAATATGATGATGTGAAAGCTTAGATTTAGAATCAGAGAGGACATGTTGTTAGAATGATTAGTCATATAACACTTGACACCAGAAGTCTGTCTGTGTGGTTGATCCAGTAGATCCTTGGTGGTATACCTACTGCTTGGATTGGTATAATGCCTTGAGGTAACCATTGCCATCCTGGTCTTTTCATTGTCAAATCAAAAACACAATCATGCATGCACCACGGGATGAAATTATCTCCAAAAGGAGCAGAGTTTGAGCAAAGGCGTCTTTTTGTGAAGATACACTCCCTCGGGGCCAAACATGTAGAGAAATCCTGAGAGAATGATATTCCATTACGAGTATTCTCAACGGGGAGCTTCGTCAAGATGGGCAGAAATATCAGACAGATGGTAGTTGAAGTAGTTGTCTCAGCCCTGTACATTTTTCTTGCTGCAAGTGCAAGACCAAAGCAAAATAAGACAACAAAAGTGGATTGACCGGCAAGGAGGTGCATTATTAGCTGTAGTGTGCAGTGGGAGACACGCACCAGGGGGCTTTGTTCAAAGCAAACTTAGTTGACTAATGTTAAGGATCATGCAGGAATACATGCTGTCTGTGCTGAAAATAATAAAATACTACTGTTTCAGTAAGGTTGGGTACATTTTGAGTAATTGTACATGGTGTAGATAAAGTTGTGCTGTATATGTTAGTTTCTCATACAATTCCTTTTAAAAAAATTAATAATTCCCATATTTAAATATAATCATTATCGTGAATTAACACAATTTCTAGTTATTATTAAAATTATGATCATCTTGAATTGTTTGCGTATTGGATGCTGTATGCAACTGGGCTTGACATTTTTCACCATTTCAGAAAAACAGGATTGTATTAAGTGGCCCCTCCCCACAGTTTTTGTTTACCCCCCCCCCCACACACACACTTATGTTTGTCAAGCTGCTAACTTTTCTTTGTTCTCCTATTGTTTACACTTTTTTGGTTTATAGTAATGTCCCCACTGGTCTTCCTACATGAAATCAAACCAAGGACGTTCTTGGTCTGTCAAAGCTTCCAAATTCTTGTTGTTAAAGTCCTCAATGGGTAGAAACACTCACACTCACATGCATAGCTTTCCCATTGCTTGGATTAACTTTTGTAGGGACATTTTCATTGGTTTATTGTACACAAAAGCAAAACAAAGATATCCTCGGTCTGGTAAACCAGAGCTGTGTGTTGAGAGAGTTGCGACAACTTATGATTAGAAGCCTTTTTCGGTCCAAAAACTGCATGTGCGCACACAACTCTGTGTTGCAGTCACTCTGTGGACATTCCTTTGTTCTGTACACATAAGGAAAAACCTATTCTTCAACATTGTCAAAAACACTGTGTGGACATGTGTAAAGCCACATAGTGTTTCAAGTCCATACATTATGTGGACCTCTTTTGTTCTGAAGTCCACACTTCGTATGTAGCGTTAAAACACACAGGTTACCAGACTAGACTGCACATTGGGTCGTGCTGCATTTGGACCAAAAATGGCGTCCAGCAACCACGTGACCCATGAAAACTGGTCCCCCCATGTCTTAACTCTCACAATACACAACTTTGTGGTAACTATTATTATTATTATTATTATATATTTCTGGTAATGAAACCAAGGATGCCTCACAAGTGAACTTAATCACTGTAGCTCGCAAGCCTGAGGAAACCTGTAAACAAGGGTGCTTGCAATGTGAACCAGAAACACCGGGGTTAAACCCCTACTCTTCCACGATAAGTGTTCTGGGTTCTTTTACGTGCACTACCAATCCTAGTACACGGGACCTACGGCTTAATGTCCCATCCGAAGGACAAAGCAATTATGGTAAAGTATCTTGCTGAAGGATACAAGTGTCATGACTGGGACTCGAACCCACACTCTGCTGATCAGAAACACCAGAGCTTGAGTCCATCAGAAACACCAGAGCTTGAGTCCAGTGCTCTTAACCTCTCGGCCACGACTCACCCGGATCCCTCGTTGTCCAATGAACAGTTTGAAATGGTCACATACCATGGAGCCATAGCTCAATGTGCACACACATACATGCTGAAACTGAGTATTCATTTTACTAAAAAAATTAAATTTTTGTTTTGCAAGGACTGGCCATTTATATCATCTTCTTTTTTATAACAAACTTGATTTTTCAACCACTCCCCACATTACCAATGATTTTTATTTTAATTATTATTGTGGTTAATGTTTTTAGAAATCGGATATTGGATTACCTCCCCTCCCCCACCCCAACCCAATTGTATTTGTCCATTGGACAAAAACTGAGTATGTCAAATGATTATTATTATTAGACATATTACAACAAACGTTTCTTTATTATTGTTCTTATTTATTTATTTATTATTATTTTGTTATATATTATTATTATTATTGTTTTATTATCATTATTATTATTATTATTATATATATATATACTTCTTTTTTTTGGGGGGGGGGTGATATAGATGGTTAATGGTGATGAAAGTGAATGGGCTTCCTTTCAGAACATAATGTTAATATTTTAGTGACTGTTGATCCACTTAATTACATTTATTAATTCATTTCTTGAATGGTTGAACAGTCAATCAGTAGTCATCAATCATACCGTAGTGAGATTTTCTAACAGCTTTGCAATATTAACAGCATCTGGAATTTGTGTGTAAACCCGTTTTGTCTTGAATCAAGTGTTGTAGGCGTCAAAGTTAAGCACATGTACGTCTCGCAAAACACTGCCACAAATATTGAGTAAATACATGACAGCATTAAAGATACAGCTTGGATTATTAAGAAGAAGACAAAAGTTCTTTCTCACTTTTGAAAACGGGCACCATAATAGTGTCTTACAGTGCATAGCTTCTAGCCACAGCCATTACCTATATCAACTGCTTGCATGTACCTCTCCCACATATAAGATTCAATAATGCATCATTTCTACATGTTGGTCTTTTCTTTAAGAAAGAATTGGTCCAATGTACTTTTATTCTAAGACATGACTAATGTAAACATCAATATGTGCATTATTATTGTAGGGCAGGGCTCCAGAAAAGCATCATTGTATGTGAATAATAATAATGCACTATTGAATGTTATGTTCAAGGTTCAATTTTTATTGGCATGGTGCCTACATAATCAATCATATACTTCCATATTTCCCTGTAAAAAATCAATATCACTATGTAATGAAAAATCAACAGTATGCTCAAACATAGACCTTGAAGATAATATTTTGCAAATTTCACTTTTCTAGTTTTCCAATTCAATTTGTTATCTGTCTTTTTAGGGGGGAAATGCAGTGTCATTGCTGAGCCAATCTGCAAACCTATGGTATTACTGTGCTCACAATACTATTTTAGTTCACTTACAGTGATGTGGCCAATAACAAAAAGACAAAGTTATTCCTCTCAAACCAGTGGCCTAACCAGAGGGCAGGTGCCCCCCCCCCCCCGAACCCTTTAACCTCCCTTCCCCCCCCCCCCCAAAAAAAAAAAAAAAATGCACAAATTAATGGTTTGATACATTAATTAGCCACTGTCTCAATCCCACTGTACTCTGTACTCATTCCAGTCCTGAGATAAAAAGAGCATATCTCTGATGGGGTTGAGCCCATGACCTTGAGCACTCTAGAGCTGATGTCTTAACTGCTTGAGGATTGAGGTACTAGCTTGATTCCTGGAATTGGTAATGCAATCCAGGAGTCATGCTAGCCTCTGCTTGAAGTGGGCAAGACATCTTGTCTTGAATGGAGAAGGGTAGTTTAATCCCCACCCATTCATTCTCAAAAAAGAAATTAGAATCTGCCAAACTCTGGGTAAAGAGAGGTAGCACTAGCAGGGTGACCATTTGTTAAGTCACTGTTGAAAACTCATCTATTCTAGTTTTGGCCCATTACTGACTCTTTCAATCTGAGTTATTTTATAATGTGTTCTTGATCTTCATTTTATTTTCTTAATTTTGCATTGATGCTTTAAATCATGTTTTTCTAAGTGCTTAGTATTTGTCCATATTTCTAATTGTTTGTACATGTTAAAAGAATGTTGTAAAGCACATTGTGGAATGTGTTATGGAATTCGCAGTATCCCTATAATTTCATACATTTTTATTACTGTCGAAAAGATACAGTACCTCAATATAACCACATGTCGGTGAAGGAACACTAGAATGTTGACTATTCTTTATATCTTATTGAAGAATTACCTCATTTAATCAAAATTCAACATTTTTGAATCCAAGTGAAAACCTCTTTCCACTGATAACGTCAACAGAAAATTTATTCTAAATTCATTATGATTGCTACGTTACTGCTGTTGATAGTGTTTTGCCATTTAAATGCTAATATTGCCAAGTTAAGTCTTAAACTTTAGGTCTCGTTCACTTTAAGTTGAAACATTGCAAAATATTTTCCATAATAGCAAGCAATGTTGGGTTGACAATAAATTGTGCAAATGCTGTTTTATAAAGTCAGACTTTAACTCAGACTCCATCTTAATCTTGGAATAACATTTTTTAGAATTTCTAAATTGTGTTTAACTGTTGTTTGATTTGTGAAAAACTAAACACGGTAATCAGCACAGTCATATGTAGATGTTTTTAGGTTGTTTTGTTTTGTGTGGGCCAAGCAATTTGGATGCTGTTGTAACTGAATCTGTCTAGGTTTAAGGTCTGCAAAGCTGAAATAAAGGTAAGGAAATGCAATAAGCCATTCAGGTCAACCAGTGCCCCATAAGACTGAAATAAACCAGTCTGATTAAGTTTCCTTCTACTAGTAATTCATTTAATTGAGTAAGCTTATTTCAAAAGATGCCGAAAATCATTTTGTACATGTTGTTGCCATGACAACATATGCTTATTAAATACCCCAACCAGTACTTATTAAGTATTTGTTACCATGGAAACTAAGATATTTTCTTTCGTTAAGATGAGAAAACAGTACTTTATGAAGTGGGACTCAGTCAGCATATAACATGTTTATGCAGTGAGTCTTGCTAAGAGATGTGCATAATAGAAAGATACTAGTGGTATTGTGCATACAGATTACAGTGTACATTGGTTAACTGTAAGCCCTGTCGCAAGGCTGCCATGGATTTTGTTGTAATTGCTAATAAACAGTATATGACCATAAATTTCCTCAATTTAGGGTTTAAAAAACGTTGTCAATCAGACTTACTGTCTTGGCTTTGCTAATATAAGACTAGTCTTGTGTTGCCTCCTTGTTCTCCTGAGTGTTAACATGAAGGATGGAAGGTGCAAATTGTTACCATGTATTTGCTACTAACTGAAGTGATATAGGCTACATTGATAATGAAGTAGCATCAGACTACCACTTGCAAGAGGACCTTGGAAACTATTCCTATCCTGATTCATTCTCATTGGGAACCTGTCAGCCAAAGCAAATGAGAAATCATGACACCACTTTGTACTGATTAATACACACTCTCATGTTAAAACAATTCACACAAAGTGTTCGACCCTATAACCATGGAGGAAGAAAATCTATTTTCTTCCTCCATGCTATAACTTAGCTAACTTAATACAAACTCCACACAGATTTATATGACCTGTTAACATAATGTCTACCGACTGTGCACAAAAATTGTTTTCAAAAATGGGCAGGTGAACACTTTGTCCCTGATTGACCTTTTTTTCCATCGTGAAACACTTCTATATTCAGAATATCCTTGTTATTTTGTTTTGACAGGATTCCTGGTAAGCATTAGCTTGATTGGAATATTCCCCATTGATTTAACCCTTTTGTCATGAAAGCATTTTGCTATGGCTTTATCACAAAGAAAGCTTTGTGATCAGTATAGTTATATTTGGACAAGAAAATGGGAGCAAAAATGAGACACTCATAAGTTGCTACTATATGTTAATTATCATTGGCCATTCTGCCAGTTTTCATTCATATACAATCTGTCTGTTTCCGATAGCTGGTAAATATAGCAAGTGCTCATGCTTACAGAGGCAGATTTTACATTGTGTTGTATAGAATCCTGCACAATAAGCGCATCCCTAAGGTCTAGTCATTCCTTTGATATGAAGGATGTTTATGAGTCCTTACAGAGAAGATCAGCCAGTCATTAATGAAATACAAGATAGCTATTTTCAGCCTATTGGCTTGGTCCCAGGACAGACCCATTTAGCAAGTTAATCCTGCACCAAACAGGAATATAAGAGCTTTTGAACTGTCCACAGCGAGTGACATTTAGATAGATATAATGCTGATATAGAAGAGCTGTCGTCCAGGCTAGTATATTGAACTGTACAACAGGGCTGCTTGGGTCACCTCAATACAGCAGTTTAATTAGGAAATCAAAGTACCATGACCTGTACTCAATGGGCTGATAATGAACGGATAATGGTGTGGCCATTTGAAATGGCTAAGGCCCACCTGAAAAGGTTATTATTGGTCAGAAACCAAGGCAAACCTTTAGGATTTTGTGTGTCGCCACACTATACTGTGTGCTACACTAACTTTCTCTGATTGAAACCTAACATTAAACTATTGTGCGTTATCTCTGTAAGCAAGAACCCTTCGTCACTATAAATGTCAAATTTACAGGAGTAACTATAATCTTATATTATAAACAAACTGAACACTCTACATTGTAATGATTGGCCCCTGTACTGAGCTTGCTATATTTTCATTCAATTGACAAAAAGGTTTCCACTTTGGAAAACCAAAACAATTTACACAAAATAAAGACAGAAACTCATCCATCCCACACTATCAGAATTCTAAAAACCCTTCTAAACAACGTGGATGACTCCATGGATACACCAACCCTGTCCAACATGACACGACTTTGTCTCGTTTGGACACACGGGTTGGGAATGAGTAATTTGGGTATGAAGCTGTGAAGCGTCCATTAATTATCCATATTGGACTCTCAAATTTGGATTGTCGTGACAGTAATACATGGCATAATAATGTTGGACACGTGATGCATGTTCCACCAATCAAATGACAAGGATCTGTGTTTTTGGTATCTAATAGCTGACATTTTGGCTCTGTCCTGATTTTAATCAGACATGTCTGTCTTTCCATAATTGTATCACCCACATGATTGTTCTTTATGTATATATAGTATAAGGCAAATATCAGCAGTAGATCATACAACAATTATAAACATGTAACTCATAAACTTGACTATAACTCAATTTGAGAAGAGAGCTTACATCATCCTGAGAATGTACATCAGACTTGTTTTGTGATTGTTGAATCAGCAGAATGTTGGGTGGAATGGAATCCCAGTCATGCCCTTTATGAGGCAGATGATTTTCTCTATGTAAGAAATGAGCCATGAGTAGAATTTTTGCTATCAAGAAAAAGTGTGATATTAAGACGTGACTTTTTAAAACATTGGTGCAGTCCTGCTTGTCATTATTCATGGCAATTTTTTCAGTTCACATTTAATAATATGATTACAAATAATTGATCATGCTGGGGGACTGGAATACGTCTTGCCTGTTTTCATGGAAGAACTGCTATTTTTAATGATATTGGTACAACAAGGTCCATGTCCTGCAGTTGTTGCTTTGTGAAACTCTTTGGGGGTAAAATGGTGTATAGCTGTGGATCAATAAGCCAAATGTCAGAAGTAATAGGGCTATTTGGGCACCATTTGATGTTTATTGAAGTGGGAAATAAAGGCTCATTGTTACCTTTATGGCCATTGACTAAGCCCACAAGCAGTGAAATGGCTTTTGTGGCAATGATAACAAACTCCCATGTCTAGATTCAATTATGGATCAGATGTGATTCCGCGAAAAAAACTCAAAGGAATCTTAAAATACCAAGCCAATAAACAACTGATGTAGCCATTGTAGGCCTTGGTATGTGGGCTGGTGCTTTGTACTAAGCACATCAGCATCTAAGATGATATCAACCTTTAAATCTAAAGCACAAATGAACATCATGAAGGTGTGTGAACAAGCAATGAGCATTTATTAGATTATTCTATGTACAGCCTTGTACCATTGTTAAGACCATAAGAACGTTCCACATATACCATGTGCAGCGCAGTAAAGATGACCAAGTGATTTTATTATTATAATGTTTGAACAGGATCCATTGAATCTAGGAGACAATTCGAGGACAAAGAGCTATTGTAATGGCTTAACAATAAGGAAGAACCTCTTGTGTATTTTGATAGGCACTCATGCATAATTGGACAAGCTGTTATTCACAGCCTGTGGTGTTGTCCAATCAAAACAATTTCTAACAAATGTGTAAATTTCCACATTGTACTACGCTCAAAGGCACTTGCAAGAGATACTGAAATGCTGGATGCTTTCTGCAGCCAATATCAGATTTCTTCCAATCTGGAAATTTACTTAAGAGGAAATATATTTCCTTCACAAACACAACTTGGGGACTATATTATATTATAGAAAATAAATTTCACAAGTATGTCTAGAAATAACTTACTGCCCTTTGTATCATAGTAAACTAAATTTTTCAGCTTCACTTAAAATGATGGGGTTGTTGTCTTTATTGTGGTATTCTTGGGCTTTGTTAGGACACTACTGTCTTCTATTTGGGAAATCTTTGGGTTACTTACATCTTCTGTCTTTCCATCAAAATTAACTGTTTCTCCAGCATTTTGTCTTAATAAAGGTATTCAGGTTTTTAATTTTACATGTTTCTCAAGTCCACTGTTTGCATTATCAAAATAGACTATTTTCCCTTCCGATTTGGTTTTAAGGTTGAATGGAATAACAATGTTATTAAAATGGCTGAATGAAGTTGAATGAAAAATCTTACCAGATGAAAATAAAGTAACAAGAATGAACTGACTGAAACACTTGTTCCCTAGACCGAAATTGTATCTGGAATGTTTACAATGATTGGTCTCACAACTGGCAAATTTGCACATTTATTTACATCCTGGGTACATGTGTTGTTGTTTCACTTATTTGGTCATCTACCAATCAGTTGTGATTATTCCTGATTTAGTTTGATATTTGTCTACCCAGTGGGTGTCATGGCCTCACCAAGGGAATTCTCTTGTAGCCATCACAAACCCAGCATGATTTGCACCCTCTAACTGCTCTCTGTGAACCACGTTCTTGCGCCACAGCTTTCTGCAGTGTATAACAGCGCCACATGGCTTGCCTCTGTTTCCTGAACACCATGGTTTCACACTCGCTGTTTGGGAAATCACAGGCAATTTGTATTGTGACCATGAAATAAAAGAAATATTACTGGGAAACAGCCTCTCCGTTGACTTGCGCTCTTAATTGGGGTCATATAATGATTAGCGTTTGTGGTGTTCACACCACTTGTTGTGGGATGTTTTGATATTGAGACTGACTTTGTAAGCTTAGTGGAGGGTCTAGCAGAGAATAACTAGTCCCAGCTGATAAGGCTGAAGCTATGACATTGTGTAACTGACCTGAAATAACCTTTTCTTCACAAGGATATGACTTGCTTTGGCAGATCCCAGACTTTGACAGGCACCAGACTAATCATGGAGAAATCAAAAAGACGCATTTTGTATATCCATTGAGGTAGCTATAGCTAACTTATGGCAACTGCTGCTTACACAAATTCCCCAAGTGCAGAGTTGTCTCAGCGGAAACAGATTACTAGACAGAAACACTTAGTATTTCTTTTTCATTTGAAAATTTCTGCTTAGCTTTGCAGAATATTGTATTAAAGTTTTCTTATGTAAGAGAAAGCACTATGTTAATTGTTAGCATGTGAAGCATTTCTTTAACAAAAGTACTGAAAGCTTAGTATTGTCAGTTGGTCTCAGTAATTCACTTTTTGGAACATTGGTCTAAAGGAGCCATCAGACTAAAGAAATCTGACTTAATGGCTTTAATGGAGAGGTTGTATGAACCAGGGTTCCTGCAGTCTTATTAATGAAGTGGACCAATAGTCTTGTCAGCCTCTAGGCTACGGAACTACTAGAGTTAAGAGGAAGGAATGGATGAGGTAGTCATGATGCTCCCACTACAGTAGAGTCAAATCTCACAAAGACTCACTCATGAATATGAAGTTTACTTCACATACTCGGATCATTCGCAAAATTTTCATTTGCATGTTTTACGCGAAAAGCTTGTTTTCATGGCCAGCAAACGTGAACATTTTTATTTTGTAACTTAAGCAATATTTACAGAAATTCTAATTTTGTCTGAATTGCTTCTAACACTTGTCAGTTGTTTTCTTTTCTTTTCCTTTTTTCCCCATGGGGAAGGGGGTTCTTTTAACTCTCACTTTTTCACCACACCCTGAAGAAAAAGTCCAATATTACAATTTATCAAAAAGTGAAGTTAAAAAAATATTTTACTGGAAGCTTAGCCTATGTGATGTATTTATAATATACATATGAAAGACAGCACAGAGTCTGTCTGAAAAGTGGTGTTGAATTTAGTTCTGGTTCATCTGAATACTATTATATAGAAGTAGAAGTGTCGCAGCATCAATCATATGCTCACAGTGCATACATCAATGCACCACTGGGCTAAATGTGTACACAACGGAATCTGAATTATGTGAATTTGAGACATCGTGGAGAAATAGCATCCTGTAATTGTCAGTACTTGGCAGGATTGATTATCACTATAGTCTACATCAAGATGTAACCTGTTTTAACTGACCCTATACAATAAATACCAAGAGATGCAGAAGGGAAGTGGTAGCTTTACAGCAAGTTCATTTCAAACAATTCACCTCTTGATTTAGCTATGAGGATGTTTTCATTCAAAATCTAGATCTTTATAAAGCTCAAGTAAATGTAGATGAAGACATTTATAATAATGCTAGTAAGCCAAGATGTTGAAGGCAGTATTATGGAGAGTGTAGTCCTCTGTCCTATCATTAACACAGATCAAGAATCATGGTGTTACTGCTAGCCAGCTGAGAAGTTACCTTGTTTCTATTCAATACAGTATATGGACAAACAAAAAATTTACAAGGGTGTTAACGTGTCAAGAATTTTATTTAAATAGATTGGCTGCATTATTAAGTACTTGTGGAGAATAATTTTAAGACGAAACCTCGCCAGGGCCTTGCACAAATTGACCTTATGTTTAATTATGATGTCACAGGATTGAATATTGTTCGTTGTGCATTGTGTTGTGCATTTCAATTGTTTCATTGTCCTTTCACCCCCAAGATGGTCACTGAGTGATGTCAATGCATGAGGTCTTCTTATTCTTAAGAAGAGCATTTGGCTGTCACTGCATGCCAAGGCATGGGCAGAAGTAGCAAGGAAAATGTATCCATAGCTACAGGGGAAGCCATTAATTTGGATATGACCAAACTCCATAAATGAACGGGAGATTAAAACCAGTGCCAGTCACACATAAATTTGTTGCAGTGCATTGTTTGAATTGGTTGTGGAATTTTGTAGTCTGTTGAAATGTAACCAATCCCAAAAGAAATAAGCACCATGAGATCCAGGTTGATGCTAGCCAGGCAAGAAGTTCCTTTCAAACAATTTGTTGCATTGCTTGAATTGAGTTGCACTCTGAGAGTGTTTTCATTTAGGGCATACTTCACCTATTGCACTCAATCAGGCTCAAGAGTTCAGAGTAGAAGCACTTGCCTCCAGACAGATAAGTGTGTAAGAAAATTATTATTTGCACTTGCATATTTATATTTTGCCAATCAATGGTGCAGCTATGCCATCTAAGGATAACTCTAGGATGATGCAGGAGGAAAAGATGAGGGTTTAAAAAACAAGCTACTATGGCCTTTTTGAAATGACAGCTTGGGCTTGGTCTCAGGCTTAGGCTCTATAAATGATTTTGAAAGTGTGCGTTTTCAGTATGGGGCTTCAAACAGGCGGATGGTGCCCAAGCCGGGCCCAAGTCCAAGCTGTGGTTTGAAAAGGACCCATTGAAGGGTGTTTAGCCATCACTTTAGGAATAATTGTAACCTGTTTGAAAAATGTCATTGAAGTTCTTTGGGTTTCATAAAATATCACATTAACCTGTGTACTGTAACATGCTTTGAAAAATATAGTTATTTGTTAAAAACATGCTCATCTCTCTTGGACTATTACAAAATGGAAATAAGTTTTTTTATTCAACCACAATTATATCAAGAATGAAGCATTTTGGACATTAATAGTCATTATTAATACCAGCTTTATGCCAATATACTACGCTTTTAGTTAAAACAACATGGATTTGTTGTTTTCCTGATAATCACTGATACTTTACCATGTATTAAAAAAGCTTGGTTTGATGAAGATTGACCACCTCCATTTACTACATCATAAAATGGACATTGTCTATGGCATGAAATTGATTGAATTCCTTCCTACGTGGTTTAATGTATCAAGTTATTCTATTTCAGTATAATCACCTAGCTGGATCAAAAACCAATTTCCTGGTTTCTTGATGAAAGGTCTTCAGGATGAAAGTTGAGTGTGGGAAACATAACATTGTTTTAGAGTGATGACTCTGCATTGAGTTATGAGTGAGTTAATTCAGTCCAACATACACATTTTTTAGTAGTACATTATGTCAAAAAAGAAACATGTTACAGGTGCGGCTCAAGGATTTTCCTTGTACCAAGCAGCAAACTTTGAAGCCAAGTTGTGGTGCCTGCGAGCGCGTAGCACAAAGACATAACGGTGTGGGGTCCGGGGCCCGCTTAAGGGCCCTGAAATTGTTTGGATTATAGATGCTCTGTGGTGCGATATCAGGCAATATCTGAGACAATGTCTGTCAGTGAAATAATAGTGGTCCACAAGGGTACGGGTTAATAGTAGCTTATTTTGCAAAAAATACCAGGTATGTAATTAATTTTGTCTTTTCCTCATCTTTCCCCTCTTTGATGTCTTTCTCACTCCCCCCCCCCCCACTCCTGGATCCGCCCTGTGTTTATCTCAATGGGTGGTGGGTTTTGAAAAAAATGCATTTTGTAGTTTTTGCAACATTTTTAATTCATGTGTACTTTGCAGACTGTACTTAAAAGGGGTATCATTTAAAGATTGTGTCAAATATTTTGACCAGGTTAGCACAATCACCTATCAATAAGTTAATCATGATTCAAACATTGATAAGGTATTGTCTTATGAGGCTTACCATGTACAGCATATTGAATTCCAATCATTGTCCTGCTACAGGCTAAAAGATATTGAAGTCATAAGTGGGCTGTGCACTTTGTTATTGTTAAATGAAAGAGTGATGAGATAACACCTTCAGCAACAAACTGAAAAGGTCAAGCTTTCAAATTTTAGGACATAATCAGAAAATTGCCTTTAGATGTAGACTTGTCATTAAGTTGCCAAGAACACTGTAAAAACATTAATAACGTTTTCCTTCCGGCGCAAAGACTTCATCGATGTTGACACAGACCATACTGTTATTTTAAACCGCTAAACATTAAATTTGAAATGCAAACTTTAGCAGAAAAATGAAACCTTTAAGATTGAAATTATGATAATCCCCAAAAGAACAATATGTATTTAAAATTCTTGAATGGAAAATTCATGTATTGTCTGCTTCCAAACACTGCCAATGTTGTTTGACTAAAATAAATGCTTTTAAGCATATGGACAACTCCAAATCGTAATCTCAATGTCAAATCACAATAGAGATTTCTTCTGCATAATCTTACGGTAACCTTAAGCATTCCTTAAGGATGTCTAGTTCCCAAAGACACACATAGCATACATGGTCCACATAGTTCAAATCCTAACTTTATATTTGCAATGCATTGCTATATTCATAAAAAGTTTGGTTTTCACTTTGTGATCCAAGGAGCTGTTCTGTAATTGTTCCCTTCCTTTTTATAGCTATCAGCGCAATTTGGTTGTTTATTTGATAAACAACCAAGGCTATTGATGATAAATTCACTCACTCTTCTAAATTTCTAGCTCACTGATTCATGTGGTGCCCCACACACACAAATTAAGATACATTTAGTGCCATGTCTGCGACACTGGTGCAGAACTTTTACAAAGTGAATGTCACCATTGGCCAAAAACACCAACAGAACCTCCACAACGTGGAACATGGCAAACTTTTTTGATAAATTAAATCAATTTTCCAGTGCCCCTCCCTCACACACAAAAAACAAAACTCAGATACATGTAGTGTCCTCAAAAAAGGGAAAACAACATGGCCCCTGCCCTGCCCTCCCCCCTCCCCCAGTGAAACAATCCTGGCTACGACACTGGTGCAAACTTTTAGAAAGTGAATGTCGCCATTGGCCAAAAACACCAGCAGAACCTCCACAACCCAGAACACCGCAAACGTTTTGATAAATTAAAAATTAGGTTGTTACCACTTTTTTTATCAAATTCCTGGATCTACTACTAAACTAAAACCTTGATGCATCAGTACCTTGGTAGCTGTACCTCTGCTGCTCATGATCATTGACCATGAACTACTGATCATACTGAAGATGTCCACAATGCTGCCAGTCCACAATGTTGCCAGGGTTATGGCAGAGCTTTGTGTTGAGAGAGTTGCGACAACTTGCAATTACAAGCCATATTCGGTCCCAAAAAACGCATGTGCGCATACAGGGTGCCAGACTAGACTGTACATTAGGTTGTGTTACATTTGGACCGAAAATGGCGTCCAGCAACCATGTGACCAAAGAAAACTGGTCCCTCCATGTCGCAACTCTCTCAATGTACAGCTCTGTACCGAATCATTGACCATCAGCCACTGATCATCCTGAAATGTCTGATAAAGTCCACAATAGCTGCTAGGGTTGTGGCTTGGAAGACTTATTTGTATGTAGTCTCATCCTGTACATGTGTTGACATACGAAGACACCTGGAGAGGATAACATTCCAATAGACTAAATGCTCTCATTGTAAAGGCATAATTTCCTGTACATTGAAGGAGTGTGAGGGAGTCACATTGAAGCTTTGTTCATTTAGTACTTGCCATGTTGAGCCATCTGTTTTCATTCAAATCAACTTGATAATTACAAGCACTTTTAAAAGGACTTGATAAAAAAACGCACACATTATATGATTTATATTAAAGGGAAGGTATCCTTGTGATTAAAAGTGAAAATAATCAGTTTTTGATTCTTTCTTGATTAAGTTTTTGTTGTTAAATGTTAATCCTCATAGAAAATAGTCTGGACACAACAAATAAGTTCAGTATGAACAAATATTCAAATGATTGAATAAGGTGTGTTACACAATTTGATGGAAATTCAAATCTGCTGAGGATGGGGGCAAAGTAACATGTTGACAGTCAGGTAGTTTCAACATTATATTTACTGGCTTGACAGCGCTCCTCATTTTATGTATCCCAAAATAGAAACCGGGTGTATTTGTCAATTTGTGGAAATAACTTGAGGGTCTAGTTAAACTGCATTGACATAGGGCTATGCGTATGACGTTGGGTATAAAAATCAATATTCACAGTCTCTTATGATTAAAGATGATACAGCATCACTGAATGGTGAACATGTATTTGACAAATGTAAAGTGAAAGCTGGTGGTAGCAAATATCCAATCTAAAAAGTTAATATTTTAAGTAAATAAAAGGTTTTAATTTTTGGAAATAAATAAAAAGAGATGTACTTTTTTTTCATGAATGAAACAACATTACAAAAAGGAAAAACTATCACTTTGTAGTTCTAGACGCTGTTAAATTAAATAAAACTATCACTTGCCAAAAACGTCATGCAATGCTAATTATTTTGACTGGTTCTGTAGTCATTGTTAAAATTTAAGATGAACAAAAATTGCAACTACCTTGAACAGACAATCTTGCTGGCAATAACATGTGCTATAGGCTCGAGTTCACAAAGCACTAAGATTCATCTTAAGATGAGTTGTCAATATTGCTTGTGATTGTTATTGTGACATTGCACTTTGCTTAACAATTAAGATTGATACACATCATATTAAGATGAATCTTAGCTCTGAAATTAAGGCCAGGTTTTTCTAACCCTACCATAACCAATGTAGCCAAGCAAAATCCTGCTAGTTTTCTTGTGTTGATTGTGCATGAGTTAGGCAGACATTCATTCAGACAGTACTCCAATAACCAGCCATGCTCTTGGTTTTTATGGCAGTCATTGTAGTCAATACAAAAGTACATGTGTGCTTGTAAATCCTCAATTTATTTATTCATAAAAAAACCTAATCCTCTGAAAAGTACAATTGAATTGCATATTTTGAAGAGATGTGGTAAATTATTCAGTCAACTGAAAGATATTTGACAATAGACTGGAATATAGTATTTTTTTATTAAGTTGTGATTATTGTACATTGCTTTCCAGAAAAGAAAACGTTGTTTCATTTGGGAATTGTAGTGAAATGTTCAGTGTATAGGCCCTAATTAAATAGGCTCTGTGAAACTCAGTGGTAATTCGATGGGGGGGGGGGTGGCTCTATTATTGAACTTTTTCATCAGGGAATTTTAGGAAACATCTGATGCAGGAATCCTAGACACCTGTATTATTATTCTCATGTTAATGTTGTTGGACTAAAGCCTAATTTAACACCAACATGATTGCAAAGTGAATTGTGATGGCACGATATAGAGAGATACTTTGCAAAACACTTCCAAAAGTTGTTTACATATCAACTTCGCTGCAAATTCATGGCTAAAATCCCAGAATGTCGCAAGTTTTTGAACCTTGCTGAAGCTGAGTTATCTTCTTTATTATTCATATTGTTTTATTTATTTATTCATTCCAAATGTATGCAAACATTTTACAGAGTGTATGTTTGCTACCGTTCTGTCTCTTCAAAGTTGGACTTTTTTTTAAAGGAATTGTTTTCTTTAAAACCAATTTATTTGTAAAAGGTTGACTACAACCATAAATCTACCCCTGTTTGGACTACGAAAAGATTTTGGGTGAACCAACAAGTGAACATTCTGTTTTTGGGAGCTCCTGACCAAAAAGCCTCGGGCAAGAGTTGATGAATAGACATAATTTCTCAATTAGAATCTGACTAATCAGGGTTTTTTTTTACAGCATGCCTTAAAAAAGCAAGAGGAATAAAAAAATCCTTTTAAAATCTTTGACCCAGAGAAAATGTGACTTTGCTGTGGTTCTGAGAGAACCGGTTACTGCCCTCTGATGACCATTGTCAGGGTATTGAATTGACACCCTTTGCTGAAGGAAAGTCTCTGTAAAGACAATTTTGTGCTCAGACTTTGAGAGATTGGTTGTAAAAATGATGTTTTTCCTTCTGGTGAGGTATGAATGACCTTTAGGATTTGGACCAGTGATGTCATTTACCTTGAATGAAACATGGAACCCTCCTCTGTAAACAGCAGGAAACATCCTCTCTGCTTTACATCAAGAAATGTTCATCAACACCCACATCAACTCCAATGAAAACCCCCCTCCAGCTTAGCTTTGATCTTTCCCAGTTTCCTGAGGAGTCTATTGAGCAAAACTATGCTGAGGGGTTGCAAAATAAAGTGGAGACATAATGTACACACCTACAGTACAACTTGTCAAGAATCGTCACATGCTTCAAATACAAACGCATTCATTTCTGAAGTCTTTGCTGTATGATTTGATTAACCTGTCTTTATTTGATCAGTAACTTACAAGGTTTTGGCTAAAGTGCATTGCTCTACCAGTGTCAACGTATGACAAATTTGATGTTAAAAGGAAATTGATTTTTGATGGCTTCATAACAATTTATTGTGCGAGATGTGTGGGAACATTCCAGTTTTTTTATGATTGCTATTGAAGGCAAACAAATAAACCAGTGACCATGAAGTAACATTTGATTTAAAAGGCAGTACAACTTGGCGTGTTTGACAGCTTTACCAATAAAGCCAATAATATTGCACACACTGGATAAACAATGTATTGAATGGATGGGCTTACCGAGCTGTGTTAAATAGGATTGGAGTTTGGCGACAGAGTACCGGGCAAATTTTCTCTATAGCGGGGCTTACTAAGCACATCTGTGTGTGTTCTAATAATAAGATTTGATGAGGGTGTTGTTAATATGCCAAGAGCAATACTACGAGTATTGGAGGAATATTGAAAGAACCCAGAGGCCATCTGCTTCTACCGCCAGCCATCTACCTCCCCCCTCTCAAGAAACACACACTCTGTGGTCACAACCACGCAACCTGGCCTGTGGATGTTATATCAGTAGCTTACTGCCTCCTACAAACTCTCAGAAACACCAGGGTATATATCGCCAATCCTCAAGGCACGGTAGCTTTATACTTTATGCAAATATTTAGCAACACTTACAATTTATTGTTTAAAATGACAACAAACTAAACTGAAATACTAAACTGACTAAAGAGATACTTTGTAAATTTGAAAGAAATGGGCCTGGCAGAAAATATAAAGCATTAGACAATGTGGGATCTAAATCTACCCCAGGACACTTCTAAATAGTCTTTAAAAATTACTCAAGTTCAGAAGAGAAACATACAAGTTGCTATGTGCTAAAATTCAAGATAAAACATTGGTTGTGTGACCATCAGGTGTGTATCATAAACCCCCTATTTGGACAGAATGGTAGAGTCCTAGTGCAATCTGTTAGGGGCCTTAAGACATTTACCAGGTGTGTTGTATGGAGTGAGGATATGTCCATATCATTGCATGCTGGGTGAGGCCACTGTGTAGGCAAGTCTTTGTGGGGCAAGCGGCTAGATCTGTAAACATTTCCACTTGATTACAAGTTGGTGTAGCTGGGGGTGGTGGTTTGACTGTGGGCATTTCATGTCTCATCTATTGCTTGGCTAGGTGGATGAAGGGCACACTAGATCACGCCTGGACATTCTAAACACGTTCTAAACACAAGCTCTGTATATAATTGCCATCATAGCAAAGAAAACCTTCCCCTACATCAGAGTTCCAGTAGTCTTCCCTGGGAACTCTGGACTGGAGTAAGTTTGTTGCAGAATTGTTAGTGATTGCTAGCCGGCCGTCATCAAGTTATAATCAGAGTGTTGTTTGATGAGATTGGCAGTGGGTGACTGGAAGCATGCTGCAAGCTAGGATATGAATACATTCAGTCGACCTAGTTGTATGCATCAGGCAATAGGAGTTGAAGTGATAATCATCATTGAAGGATCTGTTGGATTGCTCTATGCTTGTTTCTTAAGTGGATCATAAAATCTTCAAGTACACTGAGATATGACGAGGAATACTCTCTTCACATTCATAGTAGTTTTGGCATTGTCTCACCGTGGTAAGTTTGTTTCTTTACATTTCGTTCATTTATTGGTCAAGTCCTAACCTCCATGGTCTTATTCAGAACAAAATTAATCCATAACTTTATCCATCAACTCTCATCACCCCCTGATTCCATCATAATCCAGCACTAACAAGACTGTGTTTGTTTATGATTTGCTGAAGTAATTATCTTGTATCAACAGATTTTTGCAGGAAGGTATTTCCATACCTAATTTAACATACTTGGTGTGTATGTCTCATTGGATTGATTATATAACAAGTTTTTGAAAAAAATGAATGGGAGTGTTTTTCCATCATGATAAAAGATAACAACAGTGTTAATTACAAAAGAATATAAAGGTGAAGCATGGAGGTAGCCTCCTCCTGAACTCGCCAACGAAAAATCATCATCAGAAAATATGTCAAAAGCTCCATCCAAATCATTCCCCTTTGTATTTTTTACTTCAACTCAATTTGAGGGGTTTTTTCTTCAAAATTTAAGTGATGTTTAATAGAAGCAATGGATAATAGTTATTAAGATCAAAGTTTAAAAACGATAAGTAACATATTTGTTGGCTTGCGGTTGGCTGGTGGACTATTTCTGTTTTCCTGCGCAGATTTGATTTCTCAATGAGTCAAACGTTTAAAATGCTCCCTATCATGCCACATCAGGCACGTTCCTTTCACAATGATTTGTTTTTATTAGTCCTCCTACGAAGGAAGGAAATTCTACATTACACATCTGCTTACAGGGGAATTAGCTGAAGAATGGTTTCAAGTTTGCAATCAAGTGAACATCTCATCACACAAAATGACTCACAATGAAAGAACAGTGTCAAGTACATCACAGTGATTAGCATTCATTACACAAATGGCTAGTGTGGATTAGTGCTGTTGTTTCAGCCACGCTGTCATGACACAGTTCTTATTATTGGGATTTCTTTGTCTGGGAGGATCTGTCTAGTGATGATATACCCTGCTTTTGTAATAGAAACTGACCCATACCATAATGTGGCTTTTGTTATAAGGAAACCACCAGCACTGTTTATTTCACAGGAAGTAGTGTTCTTAAATCTCCTCATCACTTGATATTCAGAATCTGTTGTCAAGGACCAATTTATTCCTGTTGTTGTGTGGAGAGTTAACACATTCAAGACTGAAAGCTGATATGACTAAATCATGTAATGAATATGTCCACTCAATGGGAAATGTAAAAAAAAAAGGTATATTATTTGAGCAATATTCAGGAATAGTGTTCCAAGACTCATTGAGTGATAGTCTTGTGGGAGTTTATGCAATCTCTAGACTATCCATGGAACCCATAAAAGTTGTAATACAAATATTATTGTCACTTTTTCGGTTAAAATGTCTGCTCCTATATTACTTTGTAAGGAAAGAAAAATAATTTTTGTCACAAATCAAAGTGTAGAACTTTTAGGAAATAACTTAAAGTACTGGGGGAACTAACTTAAATGCAGAAACACAAGATTTGTGGAGTTTTTCTAACAGTACCCTCCATTAATGCTAAAAATAAAAGCTTAGTACCCGGATCTCAGACAAGTTGTCAAAATTCACTAACGCACGCGCACACACATGTCCAAGCTTTATGTTTACTGCGTGCACTGACTGTACTAACTGCAGTCTGGCGCGCCGATGTGGTGATCGCGTTAGAGCTAGGTGGTGGATGTTTGTCTGACATACGGGTATTTTGAGCAAAAGTGATGATATTAGTGCGGAATGCTATTGCTGTAACTTAGCAATACTAAATGATGTACCATTTATGATGAATCCAGTAGAAATCTTTGTTTCTGTTGTTCATAAATCTTGAATAAAAATAGTTCAGAAACATACTGATGATGAAACTACGACAGGTTTGTTTTGAGATTGTAAAAAAAAATTTTCATTGGAAACTACACTTGAGTATTAAGTATATCTGTTCAACTATAATTCAAGTAGATACAAGAAGACCAGTCTGTGACCTTTTTAGCTGAAATTATTATTATTTTTATTTTAGAAAATTGCGTGTGAGTTTAAGATTGCTTGTACTGTCTCTTTCTGAACGTCACAAATGATCCATTACATGTTTTTACATTCATACGTTTTGTTACCAATGAAAGCTAATAAGGCAGTAACTTCTCTTTGAGTCAAATAATAAACTACCAGATGAATATTCACCCTGTAATTACTTCAGATCTGCAGTGGTATGCACTATCTTTATCTATTTCATGAAACTACAACCAAAAGTGTTTAATCTGCTGTAATGTTCTCTTACATAGATTAAAGTTTGCGTGTATTAACTTACTTCTGATCACCCTCCAAAAATAGACTTGTAACTCATCTACCAGAATGTTGACAAACCATGTGTTATTATCTTGTTTGTTCCAACGCAGCAGCGTCGGCGACATTTCCTTAATAAAATGAAGTGCATTAGATGTGATTGCAAGTGATACATTTTAAAGTTCACCTTTTGTTTTTGCCAAACTTGGTAAATAATTTGAACAAGTCCACTGCTCAAGTTTGGAGATGACATAGTTAAACACATACCCAATTTGTTTTCATGTTAAAGGGCATTTATTCTTTTTGGGAAGTTAGGAGATATTTATTCCAATCCATCACGGTCATGAAGTACGAACATACAAAGCATAGATCATATAACAGACTAACACATTTTGTTATGTAATGCATGCTATTAGCAAAGCACTTTCTTGTGTGTGTGACACATCAAGTTATTCATTTTGCAAAGATGAAAGCATTTCCAATAGAGGGTTTTTCCTCAACATTTGGGTTCATGGTTGATATGTGTTGATTTAGTTATTGTAGAAGTATAGCTAGGTCATTGTCATTGATGTAACTTGTCTAAAAGCATCCTTATGTGGACAAGAGGCAAAAACAAATGTTTTTAATCAGAAATGATTAAGCACACCAGGCAGGGTCTTTTCACTTAAATGCTTCTGTCTAAAAGAAGACAAAAGTAGCCCTACTTACAAGACAGAACTGCAGAACAAAACATTTAAAAGATCCAATATGTTTTTAATGTTTTGTCTGAATTATTAACAGTTTAGTAAAAACAAAACATTAATCCAATGGTAAACAAACTTCATACAAAAATGCAATGTGAAAAGTAGTAAATGTAACTTTCAATGTTTGTACCTAATATTGTGTCAAATGTTGCTCCTAAGGAAGCTTGAGGCAAGATTTGTCAAATCCTATCAATGATCCATTTTCATCTTTTATTCCAAAGATTTTTTATGGCATGAGGTCGGTATAAACCCATTTTCTAAGAGAAAATTAAAAAACCCAAAACATCCATTATAAAATGACTTCCTTGTTTAAGTTTAGTGTGAACCCAATCACTTTGTTTCTCTTACCTTGTAAAGTAGCAGAGTGTAAAAACAAAATATATTCCCAGACATTTAATAACATACCATTCAATAATCACTTGTTTTCTTCAAAAAAGAGAGCATCAGTTTCAACGAAGGTTTATATCTAAACATTTCTTGCTTTACCCTCAGGAGTAACACTCTGTCTCCAAGCATTTATCACTCCCAGAAATCTTTTAAAATTGTCAATTTGTAACCAAATTGCCATTAGAAGCAATTTTTGCCATTGTCTAAAAGAGTGCTGTATATCTGACAGAATTGATTGATAACCGGTTTGTTCCATTATTGTTTTTCTTCTTGAAAGCACTTTAATAGAGGATGGATGCATAGTTCAGTGTAGCACACTGCCTCATGTTCCAAATTGCTTTCATGAATTTCAATTTTTATAATTCCATTTATTTGTGGGACTAAATTATCAAGTAAAGATGCTTTTCAAGTTTTGAATGTAAGTAGGGATAAACAAATTAATGTCTTTCTTGAACCATGCTTGAACGTGGTTTCCATGGAGTTACTTCAATACTTAATCAACCGCAAGGCATGAATTATTTGTATGCAACTGTTATTTTTATGTGGGAAGATTTCATTACACTTCCATGCAGCTTTCTAAATACAAGTAAATGCTTTTACTTTGACTTTCTCGATCCTATTTCAAAGAGATGGTACAGAGTTTTTTTAAGAGCAGTAACAAAAATTTCAGTGAATTTTGTATCAGCTGTTTTCTCTCGAAAATGTGAATGTGATGAAATTCACAGTTGAGTTTGTGATATTTCTGAATGGTTGAAAAAAAGAATGATCTGCTACACCTTTATTAAGAAAATGTCTAAGGGAACATCACTTCATTCAGGTCTGATACTTCTGGACCCATTCTCTTGGCCATTGCCTTGGTGCCCCTTCAAATGTTCAAGTACAAATTTGTACTTTACCCCATATCCTTTAAGGAAAAGTTGCCTTGCCCTTAACATGAAGTATCAGACCTATCACATTGCTTGTTAACAGTATAGTGGGATGTCAAGGTTGTGGTCATAATTGTGATTTGTTTTTAAGCTTTTATTTTGACTAAATAATGGAGTCAAAACTGAGTATCTTTTATACACAACAATGTGGTAATATAATAAACCCTAGCATATTGTAGATCAATGATAAACTACATTAAATTGAAACACCAATCTGCATCCTGCCACTCAGTCAGAGCAAACACCAAGTCCTCACGCTACAATCTACAATCGCTGGAAGTGTTTATTAGTGTATGATGTTTACACCATTTTGCAGTTCAATCATTGTGGACAGCAACTTTCACTTTGAGGGAGAAAATGCAGAGTGGCTATGATCACTGACTCACAGTTTGCCCTTAACTTACCCAACATTACCATTGTCAAAATGAATTCATTGTTCACAATTCTATATGATTTATTTCAACATTTCCATTATTGGGAAATAAGTTTTAGTTTACAAAATCATGTTTGGTTGGCTAAGAGTACAGGGGTTATGGTTGGCTTCAGTACACCAGTCAGTGCTGAGTTTAAATGGCATTCAAGCAAATACCACCACACTCAACAGCCTGTATTCCACAAATCCAGTTGTATCAAGCTAGCTAATTGCATCCTACCCTCTTCTATATCAACATTCTTGCAGGATTATCCCCTCTTCAATCTGTATTGGGATTTCATTCAAGTTGTGTAAGAAGTAGTGCAAACATGTTTCAGGGGATTAAAGAGTGTATTTGTGTAGGTTCTGTTATATCAGTAATGATGAAGTGTTGTACTACTCTCTGATGATTACTCACATAATCCTAAACCATTATGACAATAGAGGAGTGCTTAGACCTTCATAAGATGAAATAGGATTACATGATAACACACGCAATCTCTGTCAAAGCAAAGTATATTACATCCTTAATGCTATTATAATTGTGTTATTATTACAAAGGCTTCTTCTCCTTATACCCAACAGAATGGATGTCAGGGTACTGTGTGTGTAAAGGTATTTAAGTTGTATCTTCAATGCAAAATGTCATAATTTGATTTCACTTGTAGTCTGGATAATAATTGAAATGCAAGTGTGGTAGACTTTTTAAGAGAGACCAAATCTTGATGGGGAAGAGTTTTAGGGATGGAATGACAAATGCTGAGTCATGATCATTCAAGCATTCAAACCATTGGTGCTGCTTGGTCAGAAAATACAGAAACTTCACATGTCATTTCCGTCTCAAATCATTTCTTGCGATATTTTTATACATGGCTTGGTTTCAGAGGAGCCTGATTCAGAAGGAGAAAAATAAAGGGTCAGGGTCCCTTCAGATTTCCTTTGTTGTTCTTGATTTGCCTATATATACCTGTCAGTATTCCCTCTTATATTAATGTTTCTTATAACTTAGTGTTTATTTTTAACACGTTGACTGCCGCCTACGAGTATATTCGTAGTAACAGGTGTAACAGATTCTGCCACTACGAGTATACTCGTAGAGAATGAAATGTTTTTGTATAGTGAATTGAATACACTGGCATCACTGAGAACGCAACGAATGCGCTTCTGGCAGTGGTGAGCACACATCGTTAGAATTTGTATGCTACAACATGTAGAAAAAGAAAAAAAAAACCTATTTGGTATGCACGCATGCGCACCACACTTGGATGCTTGGCAAATGGGAATGCCCCTACGAATTTATGAACGGCAGTCAACAAGTTAAACAGTCAATTTATTTTGTTTCTATGTGCAGTTACGTGTTCTAGGAGTTCAGGTATATTGACCTATAGAGATACTTTGAGTGACCATGCTTGCTAAAGGTCAAAAGACTAATCCCATTGGTACAAGCCTAAAGGGTCCTAAAGGGTGTGTACTATTTACAGTAGCTCAAACTATTCCGGTTAGCAGTAATGTTTTTAGAGATCAAACCAAAATTCAGATTTAAATTTCCATGGAGTTACTTTCAACTTCAGTAAATGCACATAATTAGTCATTGGTGACTACCTTATGTGTTTTACTCAACAGAACGTCTCTCCAAATATTGTAAATGGTACACTATATGACAAAATAGTTTTAAACAAGTCTATGCCTGATGCTTATTTGTTTGTTTCAATCAAAAACTTTGTGAAATTACATTTTATTGTGTTCTTAAAGATCACATAACTTTAAACAAATGAAAGTAATATAAATAAATAAAACAGCTTGGAAGTTGGCCTATTGGACTGATGTACCCATTTCTGTCTATTTTATGTATTAACCACTTCACATCGGATGATGACATGTACGTGTACGCAAAACATTTCTGGGTAGAATTTCAGTTGACATTTATAAACGCCTGGAACAACTTTAGAGTGTCTTCTTTTGGTTGCGGTCAACTGACCAGCTGACGTGTATACAGGCCCCGGGAAAATCCATTGTGGAGGGTGCACAGACATGCACCTACCGCGCTACGCTTCGTTTCCCAAAGAGGGATAAAGGGTAGTGGAATTCATGCTCAAATTCTCCTTTTCAGGGGGTTATTGTGTAATCCACGATTCTAGACCTTCATCCTTTTTGTACAAACAAGGATTACGAGAGATCGATAGGCTTTCACAATTGTTTCCATACTTCAGAACAATACATAACCCAACAAAATTAATTAAAGAAGTAACCATTATGCATTTTCAAGGCAGAACATTAAATTAGTAGGTCCGGATTTTGTTTTGAATATTGATATTTCCAAAAATGTTCTTTAAGGGTAAAAAAGTATGGTAGTAACTCTTTTAAAATCGCTTCAATTGACGAGTAGATTTAGTTAATTCTTAAAATATTGCTCACTTGGTGATAACGAATGCTTGCAGTTACTAGGAAGTAGGCCTACAGTTTCATGGCCGATTATCTTTCGCAGGTTATGGCCCAGGTTCGCCCTTTCAGTGTAAGACATTATGTAATTTCTCAAAAGAAAACAAAAAATCCCCGTGCATTTTATGAGAATGTATGTTATCTTTACTTTATTAAGTCAGGGTTTCATTGTTTCAAAGATCTAAAACAAAAAAATTGATTACCTTCGGCTTGCAAGTTCCGAAAAGTTCCGAAAAAGGATAACATTCATGGTATTTAATACCGATTGAAGTGGTTCATATCCAGGGTTGGGGGAATCCCTTGTATAAGCACTTCAATGAGTTTGACATTTAGATTTGTTGATGTATTTGACCAATGTATTTTGCTTGAGAGGGTAGTTAAGATTAAGGCATTTTCACAGGCACTGTTCTGTACTCAGTTACAGTTGCACGTTATGTTATATTGGGTCCTTTCTCTCTGGAGAGTGAGAGTTTTAATGAGAGATTGAGCATTGTGAAAAATACACCTGCCTTATGGATTGTATGCACAAGTTAGAGCTATTCTACCAAGTCAACCATGTACTAGGGTGTTCCTCAATGAGTCAACAGTGCAATGAAAGTACACATATGCAGATTGGAGCTGCAAGAAGATCAGCTCTGTACTGAATCACTGTATCCATGGATGAACCATAGCCACAAGGCAGTCTTCCAAATGTTGCTATATCACTACACTCAGTGCATGCTCAATTGGTTCAGTGTTGAAATAGATATGGCTTTGTCTCAAGGCTAGAATGAGTGTGGTCCAGGCCTTTAGCCCTGCCAGGGTCCTTCCAGCAGAAAGGAATTACAAGCAAATGCCAAACAGTTCAGGAAGGAATAAAACCATTGCAGATATTTATTGCACTTAATTTATGTGGGACCTTGTAGTGCACCTGCACAGAAGAATCAAATCCTGTTGAATGTGTCTTGTTGAAAGTAATCAGTTTGTTGTAATTACATAGCTGTGTTGGCAGCTACTGTGATTCAGTTAGTTCTATCACAGAGCCATAAGGTGCTATGGTTACTGGTTTCCAGCGTGCTCTAATAGAATCATAACACAAGATTAGTCATTGCTTACATTTTATGGGATACACTGGTAGTAAAGCTGAGTGATTGCAAAAGGGTGGTACAAAAGTAGATATCACTGAGCTGTGAAAATTCCATTGAAACAGGTGTGGAGGTAGAAAACAACATTTAAAGCTATTGCTTATTTCTGTTGCCTTGCTATGGTGAAACTAGATTCCAATTGCTCACAATAACCATATCAACGTTACACCAAGAACGACTTTTCTTACTGTCCCATGAACTGTCCCATTTTTGATTATTCAAATGTTTTGAAACTTATTAGGCAAAGTAGTTATTGGTTATAAACAAATTTGTATTTGCTATAATTATACATGCATATACATACAGGCATTTTTATTGCACCCCACAAAGATTACAGCAATCAAAATAAGAAAGGTATCGATTACAATTAATGTACAAAATTTGGAAAAGGTTCCTGATAGTGATAACCTAAATCAAAAGCTAAGCTGTATCATGACGTGGAGTCCTATTTGCAGATGGTAGGTTGGTTATCCAGAAATACTTCAGTTTATAACAAAGTGGTATACACACCCGTGCTTGATAAAGAGATGGCAGGATTCTAAATGAGGTGCAGCCATACAATAGCTGTGGATGGTTAAGAACACAGGTCATATTTCCATTTAATTGTTGGGTATGCATTGTGCCCACTCCGTTGGTCTGGTGTGTTAAATACCCAACAAGTAATATATACCAGATAACAAGACATGAAGACTTTATTTACCAAAAAGTAGTGACCCCTCCATAAAATCTCATGTATTTATTTATTCACAACCAAAAATGAACTCACAAGGCATACAAATGAATGGTTGAATGAAACACTGACAAAAACAAACAATCAAACCATCCGTAATAGAAAAGGAATTTGGATGGTTTGCATCACTTGGAGTAGCTGTACTTAAAAGCGTAATAGAAATAAAACATGTAAAATTAAAATTAAAAGAGACAAAGGTTAGGTGCTAGAAAGTCAGATGATAAGTATGATATGATATGAGATATGATATGATATGATATGATGTTAATGATTGGAAACAAACATTGAGCTGTTTACTGTTTTAATCTGCTTACTTGTTATTAAACTGATTCCAGTACAGATTGTCCTGAGATATATCTGTCTGAAATCTTGCAATTTAAAAGAAAACTGTGTGCCCCCCCCCCTTTGCACTTGTTTTGATTTGGTAATCCAAACAGCACATAAACATTGCATGAACGTGCACAAAATCCTTGACAAAGTTTAAACTAGTTAGGTTGTTTTTCCATAAATGTGACCCTCTACTTTGATGAGGTGTTTACAGCTTGCTGGTGTGGTGCATTTATTGAAAACAAGAGGATAAACCAAGAATTTCTTCAAAATAATGTAAATGTATCAAACAAAACAAATCCAAACATACACTGTATGCTATTGGGAGGACCTAGTCAGAAATCACCAACGTTGACAAATACTGAATTGCCTTGTACAATAACATTGGATGGAGCATACATCAAACACACTTAACAGAACATCAGCATGTCTAAGTATGTTTATCCAAACCATAAGGGCCTACTTGCCCTGAAAATTTAAGCAAAGCAGTTGTTTTAGCACCTGGTACTAAGCACCTGGTACTACATGTAGGACATAATGTCTGCTCTATCCACTGACTTTAAAGATCAGGTACAGCTGTGGTTATTTTTGGCAATACAGACTAAAACAGATGATGGCATTAATCTCCTTCATAAGCCCTTTTCACACGAGAATCGGAAACTTACGTCCATCGTTTTGGGCGCCAGTTGTTTGTCCCAAAGGTTGCGTGCGATATCATGACAAACATTCACATGATGACACTTCGCGTTCCCAACGTCCCTCGTTTTCGTGAGAGTGCTACGTATTGGGTCAAAGGTCATCATTGGTTATTTATTAGTTCGCTGGTTCTCTGTCGGTGTCCCGTTTAACGTTACGTAAATGCATTTAGGGTACCATCGATTGTTTTCTCAGCGCGACATTTCTGCTTTTTCGTGCGAATTCTCAGAACTCCAAAGATGAATGTATAGCGGAAAGTGTTTTGTCAGAGATGGCAAGTGGAAATGCCAAATCCAAAAACAAAGGTAACTTAACATAATTTGCGACACGAACATTTCTTCTACCGACGCCATTTTAACGGAGAAGGAATGCTTGAACAAACAAACAAACGACATTTCACCCGCTGCGCATGCGTGATCGTTGTGTGATCGCATGGGACCTTGGTATCATAACGTGCGTCGTTTCACACGACCGATCTTGGCGATTCTAAACAGGGATGCAATTTTTGGAGGAGGTCTTGATCCCGGTTGTTTATAACGCGGGTCCCAGGTAATTTCATCACATGGATTCCTTTCACACGACGCAAATTTGCGATTTCATGACACCGATGCGATTTCGTTGCAAATGACCATCGTTTAGAGCGCTCGTGTGAAACAGGCTATAAATACAGAGATTGAAATACTGTGCTTTTTTAACCCTGAATTACAACTCTAAAGAGCTTATACTTCCGTATACTCCTCTTTGATTCAAAGAGAAATAATAAACATGTAAGAATCTTTAAGCAAACATAACTAATGCAATACATTTACTGATACATGAACTAACAATATGAAGTTTGGTTTTGTAACCACAAGTGGCAAACTATTTAAATTGTTAAGCCTAACTCTGTTGCTAGTTTTCCTGGAGATGGCAGCATGTTAGGTGTTTTGGATGGAATGACTTCCAAAGTTGTATGATATTATTCCTATATTTTGTTAAGTAAGCTTGTTGTCACCCAAGATGAGTTGGGCTATTTACCAAATAATTATAACACCATTTCAATATTGAGTTTGTGAGTGGGGAATAAATTATTGCATTTGCAAGCAACTGAAGGAAAACCTTTCAGCTTGTTTCTTTAAACAGATTTACACTAAGCTTCCAGCCAGTGCATGTAAATAAAAGTTTCTGAGTGTTTGGGCTAAATATAGTGAGAGCAAATCCCTGCCAACCTGATCTGTATTTTCTAAAGTAGTAAAATAAACTTGAAGTGGGAAGTAACCGGCGCCTTTGAGAGTCACTGCAGAAATTGTCTGCAATCAAATCTTGGGAAAAACAACCAAATATGTTTTGCTTTTCCTTTTTGACTTCGGAATGATACTTTTAGGGAGGGAAGTATGGAAGTATTTCTGCTGAGGATGGAACTCCTTGAACCATAGAGAAAGGATCACATGATGAGGAGAGGTGATCAAAATAATTTTGGAATAGGACAAGTTGACGTTGACGTGAAATAACTCATATTGGGTGACAAGTTTGTGGAACTTTTGTCTTACAACAATGGGTTACGCATGAGAATGTATTAATTTTTACAAGTAAAATGATGCGACAGTAATGTTAGTCTCTTAAAGGTTTACCAAGACTGCAATTAAGGAATTTATTTTGGGGCAGAACTGGAATTAGAGCACATGATGGAAATGACAGTCCTAAGGACTCGGGGGAGGTATTGAAATATCCCCCCCCCCCCCATTACATCTCTACCCCTTACATCTCTAGGCACATTTTCTGATAAAAAGACAATAAATTGTATAATATTGTAAACAACAATTTAGATGTTAAGTTCTATCATTTAAATTGCAACAATGTACAACGTGACCCCTCTGACTTTATACATTTACATTCGACATGGCTGTTCTGATATACGTGTATTCGGAGCTGTATATACACTCAAGATCTGTTGACGAAGACAATGGTGATGCACTTTAGTCTTCGTCTGCGTTAATAATAAAAAATGAAAGTTACATGAGTACTAATTAAACAAACAATTCTTTCTGTGGTTCGCGCCATAATTCTGGGTGGCGTCCAGATTGATTAATTTCCATACGAAACAGTCTAAATAGTTTTGACTTTTCACAAAGAAGTACCGACTGACTGGTAGTAATCCTAGTAAACTAAGTATGATAACGTAGTTGGAGAATGATAAGAAACAACCGTAATTTCATACAACACCTTTAAAACTCACTCTGCTTTGCCAAGCTGTTATTGCTATTCAAGTCATATCCTTACATTTCTTTTAGTGTAATTTGCACCAGCTGTACCCTCTAAGTAAAGCTTTGAAAGTAAGTCAAGAATGTTTTAATTAAGATATGCAATGTTAATGAGATATACAGGAAGTCATTAGGAGAAGCAATCACTGAGCATAACCTATGGCAAGGCTTTATGCACTACTCTACACCTGTTCAGATATATTCCTGATTATAAACACACAAACCAAAAATACCATGTTCTTCTGTAACATAAGAATAGGAATGTCTTTGCATGAAATGCCTGGCATGGCATGTTAATTTCTCATATCTTTGATTCCACATGGCTTTGGAGAACTTAACATTCTTAGAATGTGACTTAAAGCGCAGTGTTGTGTTCATTAGACTGTGTGTTTATGTTATCAATTAGACAATCTAGCTAATCTTTGCAGAAGGATTTAAAGAAGAGTGCTGGTTCCTATATTCAATTTGCAAGTTATTTATTTAGTTATCCACATCCCAATTATGGCCAACCAGCACCAGAACTAACAACACTACCAGCATCAGCTTGATACCTCATGACTTTTTCAGATTCTTAAATTGTTACAAACATCAGCATCTGTTAGAAAATTGTGTAATATGTCTGTTTGTATTTTTTTTGTATTTTTTATTATGAAAACTAAAGGAGGTCAGGTGTTAATAAAACATGCATTTTAGAGAAAAACAAACATTTAAAAAATGTCACTTGTTGTTGTATTCGCACTGTGTGCAAAGAGCCATACTGGCAGATGTGGGTGAGCAAACTGATGTGATTTTGGGTTAATATGCATGATTTGTAATGGAAAGTCCTATAATCCGGGGGATTTATGCCAGACTCCAAACCACTAAATATTCTGATAACTTGAGTAGGCCTGAATCAGTGCCATCAATAATACAATGTCACCATCACAAACGTTTGCATTGTGACTGCAAACATCAGGTTAATGGGTACATTTCAGCATAGTTGAAATATTGATATTTTCCAACAGGTTCATTGATAACAGATATCTTTGCCAGGTGTGATGTAGATGGTGGTACTAACCACCACATGGGACTTAACCTAAAGTTGTCATAGTTTGATGTTGCCATCTGGTGCATCTAAATCATCCTATCGTGTAAAATCAGACTCTAAGGGGCACTTTAACAGGCATCACCTGTACACCTTTAATTTACATCTTTTGGACAGCTTGGAAATACCTACAAGTTTGTTGCCCTGGAATTGAATTGATATTTGTGGGGAAGGTAATGAGTTGATATGAACTAGGACAACTTTTAGAGCTATATGAGCAGGATACAACATTGCTGACAACAATATATGCCTATCAATAGCTGTAGGGTACCAGTCATTAGCATTATATATCACATGACGTTTTGGATGGTAGCCTGTTCCAGGTTGTCCCCAGGTGTTTTGGGTATTTTTTTTATTGTGGGGGTTTCATCAAATATCTTGAGCTAGGTACCTGGACCCTTTTAATGGCCAGGCTATTTGTACATTATTTAAGCATAGATAAATGAAAGATTGACCATACAGTATTATGTATAGATCACAATGCTGACAATATAGGCCTAAATCAACATATTCTTCTTATTATTATTATAGATAGGAAAATATGATCAAGAATGAAACTTAATTATCACACTTCATTGGTTGTTTGCTGTTGTGAAGCACAAAATATCTATTTGTTGTTTATGCTGGGAGAAATACATTCTAAATTGTTTTATCCACTTCTTCATTTTTCTAACAGTAAAAAAGGTATCACCCAAAAGGTTCTTTTTGGTTGAAAACTATGTGTTGAGCTTTTTGAAAGCATATCATCAGCTCAAAAATGGTTGTTTATTGCCCAAATACACTCTAGCAATAGAATTGGATGGGTTGTTTCCTGTTGTTTCCGATAGGCATCTGGGTTGGCTCAATATTATTGGTGGATCTTCTCACTATGCAAACTCTGAGTAAGTCTCAAGTTTCTTTTGAAAATGAAAGATGAGAGCAGTCAATCTCACTTGCTTCTCTGAAGACTTCATGCTTGACTTGACATTGAGATGTGTCTAAGTACAAGTCAGTATGACAGACAACTGCTTGGGCTGGGATACTACGACCATTTCATTCAGAGAGTCTTCAAGCATGTGCTAAATTGTGATTTTCTTTTGGTCTGTGATTATTGTCCTGCCTTGGACATTAATCAAATATGAGCTGGTTGGGTCATAGTCATGGCAGTCTTTATGTTTGCCGACTTTTGCATAACACCCAGCCATGAATAGTACAATGGCCAGTCACACTCTATGCCTCTATCATCTGGAAATTAATTTACACCCTTTTCATGTTTCTCTTAAGGAGAAATAATAGAATGAGTGAGAACGGATATTCCTTGGTGATGGTGGGGAGTGGTAAATGATGTGTGACTAATTACTGAGGTTCCATGACTGTTGTTGCACGTTCATGGTTAGGGTTATGATCATTATGTTCTTCTTAAATTCTTTCCATGATTTCCCCTCATTTTACGTACTTTTTTGAGAGTTACGATAACACAGTCCAATATGATCTTCATAAAGGACACAATTATATTTTATTTCGTTTTCCCTTTTATCTTGTTATCTTATTTGAAGAAGAAAAAAACCTAAAAGAATAATGCTTGCACTCCTGTACTAAACCTTATGTTTCTAATAGGGGCTAAACTAAGAGGAAGTTGAACATGTTATTTCAAACTCAAGTAGGCCTACCCATGAGAAGGAGATGTTCTTGGGTTGCATTTTGCAGATGTTTGTAATTTTGATGATTGGGTTCAATGTACTTTCTACTTTGACAAAATCTTAAAATAATCTATGCATTGTATGCAATTAATTTGATGAAAGAGAAGGAAGGCTGAGCTGAACTTTTCTCGGATTGAAAATCTGCCATAAGGTTTATACAGTGTGTGCAAAAAAATATATAACTAAGGCTTCTAAATTGAGTCTGGTTGGTTGGACAAGGTGTGTGTTATCCTAATGCTTGTTAAAACACCATAAACCATCATCTTTAAAGGTATAACCAATTTAGGGTTAGCAACCGTTCTTATTTTATCAAGAAGATTTTGTTTTCTTTGTTTGCAGCTATAGCAGCAAGGAGAAGAGAAGATGTACAGCCGACGATCACTGAACACCCTGAGAATGTAGTAGTCCCTAAGAATGCTCCAGCTAGACTCAATTGCAGAGCGGAAGGCAAACCAGAACCTAGTATCTCTGTAAGTATGCCTTACTAATTATATTGATTTATTTCCAAACTATGCATTGGTCTTTATAGTGTACTATACCATGTTTGGATGTCATAAATTACTTT
>JAJGQC010000533.1:0-50000 GCA_021014325.1 Plazaster borealis
ACGATTGTTTAGACTGAACCAAGTTCATACTCAAAACAATATCCGTTTTATTTTTAAGTGTCAAGTAATAAACCACAAGGGAAACTGACTGGGTAAATTCAATACTAGCATGAATAGTTGTTGGATGGAACTAAAACTCAGGAGTCTTCTATCATTACGATTGTGTAGAAACCAAGCTCATATTCATAACATCCGTTTATTTTTAACTGTAAACATGGAATGGTTTCACATAAATTCAATACTAGCATGAATAATTGCTGGGTGGTGTATTGACAAAACAAACCTTTAGTCCAATCATGCAGGTATCTAAACTCCAGTAAATCATGTGTAACAAAGAAAAAACACCAAGTTATCATTTGAAATGTACACATGTTCCTTTATTTAATCACAGCTTCTAGGCTTACAGTGTGCATTCAAGTTGACATTAACACAAAGGTAACTCAAATATTTAACACCACCGGTATTTTTTTAAAGTAAATTAAAAAGAACTATTTGACAAATTGTTTTTCGAATGGAAGTACCTTTTGCAACTTGTAGAATGATCATCATTGGAGCTATAATAAACTCATCATTGGTGCTTCTGGTGATTGCCACTGATGGGTCACCCAGTTGAAATAAGAACAAATAAACTACTTAATTATTAATGCAGACTTACCTTTGGCCCAATGTGTATCACTTCATGATGGAAAATACACTCTGTATCATCAATTTATTCCGGTTGCAAATGTAGATTTAAAGATTCAAGTTTTATTTCAGTGTTAATATAGTTGTTTATTCAAAGGATAAAATTACTATATCTGGTTCTTTTTGTTAAGCATTTTTTATTTGAATTGGTAAAGTGTTCTGCAAATCAAGGCTGAGCTTATAAATAAATGTGTAAGGATATTCTTCATTTGTTGTATCAGGGATACTTGGTTTTACAATGTTAATACTTCCCTTCATATTGTTTGAGAAACATCACATGAGGATTGACTTGCTGATTAGTCATCAGATTCATTAATACATATTGGTAGTTTTTCTTTGATTAATTATTGAACACAACCAAGCTGTTTGAAATAATATTCAGGAAAAAATGATTTTTTGTTTGAAATCATTCCAACGCTGACCTTATTTCATTCATGGACCAAACACAAAGTGCTTTTCCAAATACTAAGCAGAGAAAAAAAGAAATATAGAACAGGGATGTTGCTCAATCAGAAAATAAAACACTGAGTAGCAACTGAGATTTGAAAACAATCCTTTCTACTTACAACAAAATGCTTTACAAAAGCTGCCTCACCTTCCATGTATTTGGCAATTTTGTTTAACCAATCAAACCTTTTAAAACTATTATTATCAAATTAATGTTTGAACACATTTAAAACAGATTCATATTAAGTTTGATTGCAATTGTGACAATAAACTAATTAATTTTCAGCCTAACGTATCAGTCAAGGTTGTGTATAGTTTGTTAATATCAGTGTGGTCACAAAGGAATTGCATTTGGAATCATTGTATCATTGCTATACCATTGCAGCCCTGGATGCACTTTGATTAATATGAAAACCTGAACTCCCCTTAAATATAAACAAGTAATATAACAATGAACAATCCTGAACATCCAAATAGAATCAATAACACTACTTCTCAAATAGTTCTCAAATACTTCAATAACGCTTGAAATTAATAATGTTTAAAAAGCAAAATCATAACAATCAGTCAGCCATAAAAAACTAACAATGAGTTTATCTTTCATAAATGGAATGGGTGTGTTTGATTAGCTCTTATTTGTCAAGAGAATGTTAGCAAATATCATTCTAAATATCAGTCCATGAGATCAAAGTATGAGCAAGGCACAATTGACCTAAGTCCAGTAAAGTATATTTCATATTTTTGTAAATTCATAGCTATGGATAGTAGTATTAAAATGTAGCTGAAATAGTTGATTTCACTATTCATTTCCATTTCCTCATCAATCTGAATAAGTGGATTACATTCCTTGACATGTCTCTAAGATATATTCTGAATGTGGGTACCAGTGAGTGATCTAACTATTTAATGTCACAAAGTAAAGCCACACCTCTTAGGATCCAGTGATCTGGGCTCTGTGTAGTCTTTAACCATACAGGTGTAATATACGTCAAGTCTGTACGTTGAGGTTTCTTGTACACTGGACACTGATACAAGCGAGGATCTTTAGGAGCAGTTGAATTGATAGCAAACATGTGAACAACAGGAATATTGTTGAATAACACCTTTGGTGTAGGATCAATCAGTCTACATCCTTTCCGATCCCAGCTAGCTCCATCCAAGTACAAACCTTGGATGTATACTCCCTCCTGAATAACAACCAGTAGTATTTTATTAGTCATCATGAAATACTATTCTAAAAGGTGAATCTATTTTATATAACAATCAAATAATGGATAAGTACAAACAGTTCAATAAAAGCAGTAGTAGCTTGATACTTGAGACATTAATGTGAACTATCTATTGATAGACACAGCATTCAATGAGAATTTTAACCCTTTCATGCACCATTTATGTTCGTGATAAATTGATCATATGGACACATTAATTGTTGGTTTTTTGGCAAATGGTAACCCCCCAAAAAACACAAAAAACAAACAGGTCACAATAGCACCCTCAAGAGTCCTCTTTCCCATTCTAAAAACTGTGTGGCCGTGCGATCTTTATTTTTTGATTTACAACTATTTTTCTGAAGGGATTTAAACCGATCAACCATATAAACAAACCTGTGAAAATGTTGGTGAGTCAGGAGAAAATAGTGAGAACCATGATGCACAATTTTCAGCATGTAAACACATTGTCCTTATTTTCGTTTGTTACAACTGAAATCAGCTGTGTTTTTTTAAGGTTTTCAGATACAGTTTTGTCAAATATGACTTCATTTCAGAGGGAAATATTTCACAGAAAAAAAATTGTTCAAGTATGAACTTCATAATCAGTAAGCTTTCAGACTAAAATAATACAATGATGTACTTTATTCTGTCTACCTTTATACATTGTGGCATTTGATTACAATGGGACTTACCGATGGAGAAGACGAGATTTCTTCTTTGAATACTTTAAGTACATCATTATGGAGAGTGACTGAATCCAAAGCCCAGCCCTTATGGGCTCTTGTCACTTCTTGACGCATAGCTGTCAAAAAGCCTAAAAAAACCAAAACACACAAATTCAAGCACGCACTGTTTAATATAACATTGCATATGCCAGATTCAATGGAGTTCATTGTATGTCATTGACTTTTAGAAACGGTATGAAACATCTAGACCAGCTTTGTATTGAAAATTGTTAAATTACAAATACTGTATCACAGATTAATTCATAGATTCATTTTGTTTAGCCTTCGAGAAAGACTCTGCTAGGGTTAAAATGTCAGGCCACTAACTATTTATTGCACATTAATTCAATGGTAGGAAAATGAAGTCGACAGTACCTTGAGGATTGAAGAAACCTGTCATCCAGAAGACAGTTGGTCTTCCTTCAAAGCACCAGGATGAGAACTGTGCATTCCTTTCTAGTAACTCAGTAAACCAGAATCCTAATGTAGAGGATTCCCAAGACACCTTCCTCCATAGGCCAGGTACTCTAGCATCATACATATTATCTAAAGCATCTCGTAGATTCTACAAAGAATGAAAATACAGCTGTATCACCTACCTCTATGATATAAGGCTTTTTGTTATTTTTATTTGTTGGGAGAGGAATGTATTTTGTGAATGATGAACACTGTAAATCAGCAACAAGGCAAACAGAAGTAGTGGTTTGATAACTTACCTCACTCATGATAATAGTGCCTTCTATAGCTAGCTTGAGGTCAGTCAAGGTAGTACGTACTAGACTAATCACTCGCTGCATACGATCTATCTCTTGTCTTAGGAAGATATTCATTGATGACAACGCTCCCATCTTAACGAGACGTGCTCTTACCTGCAAATATTATCAACCATGACTCATGAATGATTAAATGATGTTATAGTTGTTTCTACTGTCAACCCAAGATCAATTCTAAAGACAGACCGAGACCAGACCAAGAACTACAGTATGGTCAAGAATTGTTTAGTACATAATTTATTGACATGGATTGCTAAAGTGTTTGATATGTGCATTATTTACTATTACACATCTTCTACATCACTAACTGTACAAAGATTCATTGAGATTGAACATTCTTATCAAGTGTTATTATGGACATACATGTAGATGCATCAATATTTGAATATTGGAAACATTGTACACGAACAGAACAAGCAGCCAACTGCCTGCATGTATGCGTATCTGGGTCCAATTGTTTGTGTTCACTGAAGTTCAGACATATACCTTATGTAGGTAAGAAGCTCAACCTTGCACACAATATTGTACATCTCAATTTAACAATAAACATCTTCAATCTCTGCATTATATATTTTTGATAGAATCCTAGCATATAATTGTTTTCATGCAGAAAATAAATCCTTTATCATTAAATGTAGTGTTTCTCTTTTGGGGCATCAGGCATCTACCATGTCCATCACTTTGTTTCAAAATAAATAACCAGTCAAGAATGACAAACGGATGCAGAATGACAAAGTAAATTTGAATCCACAGACTTTGCAAGATGATGCCAGAGGTTTGAAAGCAATGATGAGTTTACCTCATGAGACTTGTAGTCTGGAGGTAGTTTACTCAGCATATCCTCAGCCATCTTATACACCACAGTTTCTCTGGTCTCACCACCTCCTCCACCTACATCCTTAGGTTGGATGTTGAGAATGGAGTTCAGTACTTCAGTACCAGTGTTGCTCTGATACCTGGTACACAAAAATGTCATTAGCTCACATACATGTACATTATATTCCTCATATTATATGATGGTTGAATCCACCCATCCAGTCACCAAACCAAACCAGACAACAACATTCACAACCTTATACAAGTCATAAAGGAAAGCAAACATAAGCAAAAAAGATCTCATTTATAGTTAAACTATTTCAAAACTCACTTCTTTATGCACAAGAATCAATCATACATTTTGTTGATGAAACAACAAGTATTTATTCTGTTGGCAGTAAGGTGCTGCTGTGCATTTTATTTTTCATAAACAAAGTGTCAAAATATTGAAACAATTTGAATAGATATTTCTGGATTTTTGGTGATTTGAATGTGTACTTTCATAGAAAGGGTAGAAACCTAAAATCTGTAAAAACCTGATTTTAAAACAAGGTTAAATCATAACATATCTTGGTTTTTCCATTGCTGTTTTCAGGTATTGTTTGGGAATGATATTTAAAAATTATGTTAAAAAACTTTCGTGTCCAAAGTTGCATATGTTCACCAACAAATCATTAATTTCATCGTTCAAAATCATTTCTTATGGGAGAAACTGACAATTTTGAGAGGACCTCAAATTTAGTTTTTTTTAATATCAGAAACTAAAGTTTAAACAGTAGGCTATTACATTCTCACAAAAAAAACCTAAATGAAAAATTAGCTGAGTGCATTTGCAATGGTTCTGTGGTTACATTGGAGCCAGTTTGTGTGTAGTGGTCATTGTCAAAGACAAGTGAGTGTGGCTTACATTAAAGATGGAACAAATTAACCTACGTGATGTCTGCATTGGGATGAAGACCAAATACCTCTGGTGTATCAGTCAGTGGCAGTTTGGCAATGAAGTCATTATATTCTTGCAGCGTTTTACATTTAGGGATTGTGTACCCTGTGTAGAAACTGAAGCTTTCTAAAAACATATGCTCTCCAAACCACACCTAAACAAAAACACAATAAGAATGAGCATTGGTAAAATGATTTGACTTCATTTTATGTGAATTCATTCCAACCCTTTCACTAAACACACCAAACAACCATCCTGTAAACATTTCATCATTTTAGTGAAAACACAAAACAATGGTTTATACCATATTTCACAATATTGCAGACAGAAACATTTCTCTGGAGGATCAGCGCAGGTACAAAATGAATAATTAGTGATATCTTTCAGATTGAAGCTATTGCTCTCTTTTTTATACAATTACCAACGCCGTACACTTGTCTTTATACTACATCTCTTCGATTCTTGACAATCTATGCACAGACATAGTTTTCACAAACCATGTAGTCACTACTTACAAATCATAGTTATGTGTTGCACAAACCTTTTCATACAATTTCAGTTTAAATGATACAGGGTTAGGAAGTTTAAATAAGTTCGTTTGTCATTAAAACCATGATAAAAAAGCCCTCATTGTTGAAGCAAATGATAAATGATGATCACCTTAGCAAAGGTATTAAGGAGCCTCTTATCATAGTCATCAGTTACTCTGCCTCCATACTGTACTTCACCAAGCATGTAACGTACAGTGTTCCAAGATACACCCTGAAACAAAACAAGCATTTATTAAGACATTTACCTATAAGTACTCAAACAATACAAAGATGGCAAAACAGTAGAGTAACAACCCTCAAGGCTACTGCCAAACAGCTGAAATCCTACAATGGGCAATTTCATGTTGGAAATGTTAAAAGGTACAGCTTCTACAATGATGTCTGTTGACAGTTCATGCCCAACTCTAGTGGTTCTTCTATTCATATCCAACTATGTCTGTTGACAGTTCATGCCCAACTTTAGTGGTATCTGCTATTCATAACAAACTATGTCTGCAGACAGTTCATGCCCAACACTAGTGGTATCTCCTATTCATAACCAACTATGTCTGCAGACAGTTCATGCCCAACTCTAGTGGTATCTGCTATTCATAATAAAACTATGTCTGCAGACAGTTCATGCCCAACTCTAGTGGTATCTCCTATTCATAACCAACTATGTCTGCAGACAGTTCATGCCCAACTCTAGTGGTATCTCCTGTTCATAACCAACTATGTCTGCAGACAGTTCATGCCCAACTCTAGTGGTATCTCCTATTCATAACCAACTATGTCTGCAGACAGTTCATGCCCAACTCTAGAAGTATCTGCTCCTAGAACCAACTTTGTCTGCAGACAGTTCATGCCCAACTCTGAGATTGTTGATTATGTTTACATTACACAATGTTTAAACTGTCTCTTTGAATCTTTGACACAAATATTAGCCTCCAGCAAACTTGAATCCTCATTACTGATTAGTAAAAAGTAGCGCAACATATAACAATAAGCACATGCACTTACTTACTACAAGTTCACTATGACATAATTCAACTGAACTGCATTTGATGGTAGTCAAATTAATACATTAAATTGTGATTATTCAACAGCACAGTTGTCCCTCAGATAATTAAACCTTTTCAAGAATAACTACTAGTTTGTTGATGTATTAAGCACCTTCTTTGGATCCACATCGTCCAGATGATTCTGTATAAACTGCACACTAGCAGTCTGATCTGCAGAGTTGAACTCATATGGGATGTTCCATCCTAGAGGTCCAAACTTACGACGTTCCTATTAACAGTCAAGGTTTCAATCAACAATCACAAGTTACAATATGAGCACCCATGAGAGTTCAGATAACTGATGCAAAACTTTAATTGTGGGAACCTTACAAAAGTAGAACAACATGAGTTACTACTGCACAAAAAAGCTCTTGACATGACATAGCTTGTGCATCATCAAAACTAGTCAGTGTTATGTTTGTGCCATGTATTTCTCTTTGTTTAAAAGAGAAGTTAACAATCTTTGATGATCAGGAGGTTTTGATGACTAAATACTTGAATTGTCATTTGAGGACTGTGTGTCATCATCTTGATCTTATTCAGTTATAATTGATCAGTAAATAATACCCTACAAGTTCCTCAGTCTAACAAGTCAGTAACCAACATTTGTTGTTTCTATTAAACAGGTTCCACGTGTCAACCTGGTAATACAAAGTTCTTGAACATAATAAATGAAATGAAAGTAAATCCCAAAGACCTTAGTGGTCCACTTGAATTTGAATGTATGTTGATACTTGTTAAAAAGTTTCTTGATCAGATATGAGATAGCTATAGTTACATACCTGTACAGTAGTATGAAGAAATGCAACAGCATACAGCATTGGTTTCCACTGTGCTTGGTTATTGATATCCAGTTGATCTTGTGTAATAGCAGCAAAGGTTCGTTTCAATCCTGCCTTGACTCCCTGAGGTGGCTCATTAGTGAACTTGATAGATGACTGAAATATTAAGCATATATCAATTCAATCATACATCAAAACAACTGGTAATGGCAAAACACTGGTACAAAATGCTGGTATAAGTGCAGAAGTTAACCCTCATGTATGCATGGTTTACCTGGAGTAGACTAATAGGGAACTGTGGATGTTCCTCTGTAGTAATCCATACCCGAAATGCATCGTGTACTGGTTCATGTGTAGTTACTGTGTCTAGTAGTTCATCCATAAAGTCTAGACCAAGATGACAATTTTGAAGCAAAACCCAGCCTCCCTATAAAGTAAATAATAGTGTCATTAAGTCCATTTAAATGCTCTCTGAAACTCTATTTATACAGACATGGTCATACACCAAGATCACATAACAGTTATGGTGACTGCAAAGTCCAATCCTATTGGTGAGTTTGATGTAATTCCACCATAAATGTGATAAACCACAATATATTCTTTACAAATACTGGCTGCGGTTATCAGAGGCACATATGACATACATTGAGCTAGTTCATCTTTGTGGATTTACACAAGAAAACAATTGGATTTACCTTTTGGATATTTTGGACACTGACTAAAGGTCCCATGACAAGAAATAGCATCAGACATTCAATTGAAAGTAAAATCACACAGCAACATATGCCAGCTTAGTGAAAGAATAAGAGAAACTTTTTGTATAGTCTGTTCTTGCATTGTACTAGTTACTTTTTAAATGTATTATTATTGTATTATGATTATGATTGAATTGAATATTGCACATACATACCCCAGCCATAGACTGTGCTACAAGTCTCCTTGCATGTACCTCCTGTCCTTGTCCCATGGATATAGCTCTACATTCTACATAACATAACTCAAAGTTCAGTTTTCACTTTCCTTAATTAACAAAATGAAATACTGAAAAACAATCAAATTATGTCAAAAATACCTCAAATACAAAAGCTAGAGTAATTGTGATTATATAGGCAAATCCAGATTAAAAGATAAACTAGAAGATTTAAAGCATCGTATATAATTGGCTGTTGGGAAACTTATTTTGTTCCCCCTTTTTTTAAATTCAAGTTCTCCTTTCTTTAAGTATTTTATTTTAAGCTAAATAATAATAATTGTTTTATTGGACACCAAATATTTTCTGGTAACACTGGAACCTCAGTACAGTTTTAAGAAGTCTTTAATTGTTTTTTTGTGTAAGTTAACTTCTGTGCTTTTGATCTCTTTTCAAGCTTAACTGTTTTCCTGATGTAATTTTAGCGTAATTTTTTTAATTTAAAACTATAAATCTTTTGACTTTTTGTTTGGTGAAGTATTTAAAGTACCACAATAATACTGCAAGTACTCTTAAAGAACAAGACTGTAGTGTCATGAATAAATGAAGTGCGGAATTAAATACATACCCACTTTAAGTTTCTTAGCAAGTCCTTCTATTTGGTTAGTAGGATCACTACCCATGGACAAGAAACAGATGAGTGGTGTTCTGATGTCCCCTTCTTCCCATGTCTTCTCTAAATCTAAGATGACTGGGTCTGCATATCTAGCACCCATAGAGTTAGCGATGTATTTACGAGCTTGGGGAATAACTCTGTCTGTACACCAGCTCCTGTAATGTAACACAACTTGTTAATCAATGTCATACAAAATGCCAATCAGACATTGGCAAACATGGACAGTGACTATTGGTTACATTAATGTACCCTCTATTACAACTATTGGTTTTTCACAGGGCATGAGTTGTGAATATTTCAAAATGTGACACTTCATGTCATGTCATGATAGCCTCTAATACTCAATTCAGCTTCCTTGAGGCTGTGAAGTTTTTAATTTCTGAAATAAACCAAGCAATAATAATAAGAATCAGTAAAAGGCATCAGCCACTGACTATTAGTTATGAATGAGTTTGAATGCTCTTCTACTGATTGTATTATTGTTTCATACCTAACCAATAGGAGTTTCTTGAATGTTTCTAGTGTGTTGTATCCATCAGGGATCACTTCCTCCTCAGGAGCATCTTTATCATACCACACCTTCCAAGATTTCTCACTACGTTGGATCTACATATCAATTGGATTCAATGTAATACATCAATACACTGATAGATTTATAGATACATACAATCAGGGCCCAATTTCATAGAGCTGCTTAACGGTAAGCAAATTTTCGTGCTAACCGTAGCAGAAAAATGTGCTTGCTCATAAACTTTTTTCACAGGTTTGCAAGAAAATTAGGCGGACATCTTGCGCGTTCACCATGGATTTGCATTGTCACGTCATTCATTTTCATACAGTAAGCACTGGAAGGTTAGCATGCCTTTTCATGTGCTTGCGGTTAGCAGCGCTATGAAATGGAAACTTGCTCAGTAAGCACAAAACGTGTGCTTAGCAGCTCTATGACAATGGGCCCTGGGGTGAGAGTCACTGCTAACGAAAGAGTCTGAAACTCTGATTTAAATTTAAGGAGGTATGTTGAAATAAAGGCGTTTCCACCTTCTGTTAACCTCTGGAGTTATAGATTTCAAGGAGCTTCTGGGAACAGTATCCTCAGCGCTAGAGAAGTAGATTTCTTTATATACTGAAGAAAATAACAGCTACTGTTTTCTCCAAGTAGACATAAGCAAGTCTGAATTCAGATAGAAGTCTGACATTTCTCATCCCTGTATAATGTGATTACTGTATGTAACTAATTAACAATTAGTTATTACCTATTTGTTAACAGAGCATAGCAGAGTTGATTCTTATAGTTAAACCAAGTGTACCTACAGATCTTGATTGTGGTAAAGTTTGTGGTAATGATGTTCCTACCTGATTGAGGACTTCTTGAAACTGTGGCAGTTTGCTGAGATGAACCAGGTTTAACCATGTCATATCTGATATCCATTTATATGGCTTTGGTTGTACAGCTTTCAAGTCTAATGCAGCACCACCTACATGTAGCACATCAAATAACACATCAGCAATGCAAATAATAAATTCTGTCATATCGCATTCTTCCATGAAAGCCAAAGTTCAACATTCTTTTAGAAAATTGTGCCTAAAGTTAATCAATACTTTTCAAACTGCTGTTTCGGAGACTGCTAACTTTCTTTTTCTTCAGAATTTAACTTACACAATAAAGCTGACTTCTTCAATCATACAAACTGTCAATATGTTTTCTTGCAACTGTTTCATTGAGTTATTCATTTCTAAACTTATTTGTCATTTTGTGAAAAGGGAAAAAAATAAAATAAAAAAGGAAGATGAAGAAAACCTGCCTGCAGAGCGCTGTGTACAAAACATTGTATACTTGGATTTGTCACTTTGTGAAAACACAAAAGTCATACAATGTGTGTTTGGCACCATGCCAGGGCTATTGCATACAAAATGCAAAATGGTAAATCTGGTGATTCACCGGTCATGCTAATTAGTAAAATGTTTAAACCTAAATGTTAGGTCCTAAAACTTACTGTCAATTTTAACAGCCATGAACGTATCCAGAAATTTGTACAAAAACTGATTTACAAATCTTTTTGATTTTGGACAGAGGTGCAACTTCATGAAAATGATGACAATTATGTCTGTAACTGATTACTTGTAAAGATATGCCATGCATGACAACACAAAAATGATATGAAAAATCGATCTGAAGCTTTGATCTATTGCTCTACTTGATGTTCAGTTACTTTCTCATATTACTAATTAAAGTAGAAAAATCACGTTCATCCAATCAGTTCATCGCTAGATTGATTTGTTTCAATAATAAAATAATAAATTGATTGATGGGGACAATTTGCTTACATATGGTAGTAATTGAGAAAACAATATTTGACAAAAGCACTGCTATCAAATTGATAAAAAAGAAACATGTTCAGCTGGAAGTTTGCTTCAATATGAACAGACAGGATCTTACCTTTGATGAGTGTCTGGAACTCATTGTGGCTGACATTTCCCATTTGTTGATCAATCTTAAGTGCCAATAGTAAGGTGAAGAGGAACTTATGGTTCTCATATAACCCACGACAGGAATACTTGAACACTTCAAATGTCAGAAACTCAATGATGTTAGAGATTCTCTTTGCAGGAATAGGAGACTTTTCAGATCTGTTTCAAGTCAAGAAGGATGTTTCAACCACTTAATACCGGAGAGCGTGTTAATAATAACAATAATGAGTTCTAGATCAAGGCGCTGGACAAAAGAAGAATCAACAATAAACAAATGAATGAGCTCTGAACAGTTTTCTCTTCAACAGTTTCTTGAATTTAATCATTGAGTCAGACTGACAGACTTCTGGAGGGAGTTTGTTCCATAGGATGGGGACCGCTATAACCAAAGGCACTCCAACAACCAAGGTTTTTATAGATGGGAGAGGCAAGTGTTGTTGTGTCATGCAGTTTACAGAGTCAGTTTTAGGAAGCAGAATTTTCAAGGTACCATCTGAACACACAATAAAGGGTCTTGTGTATGAGGAGTTGACGTAGCAATCCGTCCGGAACATTGTGTGGGATGAGTTTAACAGCGGATGAGATGTTGACTCGCTCAGAGGACTTACTGTGTAGCATGCACCATGCATGCACTCAGGATGTAACAATTCCTTGGCTTGGTACAGACACTGGATTCAAGGGTTAAATCCTATCTATATTTGGGATATTTGTGTAATTCCCATTCCAGACCTTTGTTCTTGTGTCTGACAAACCAGGATTACGATAGTCTGTAATTTCCCTCAGAAGTGAAGATGAACTGAACCTCAAGAAAGAACACCCAGTGGTCATTTGATACTCTCATATCAGTAATGACTTAAGATGCGTCAAGACACCAAAATCATATTCATGCGACACAAAATAGATTTATATTGACTGATGTGCAAGTCGCATGCATCTTCTGAATATTGGGACTCTTTCACACATTAAAGTAATGTATGCGGGATTAAACATTCCCTAGAAATGTGAGACTTGCATGGTTTATAAATAATTAGAACATTATCCTACCTTGCCATTGACAAATCAAAGACACCAAGAAACTGCTTGAGAGATGTCTGGTACATGATGTTCACCATACTCATCTCAGTGATCAAGAAATACAGGATGCTGCCTCTTGATGCAACTACACAGTAAATAACAAGGATGAAATGATGAATAAACAATCTGTAAATTAAAACTGACAACAACACCATTTTCAAATAAACACATTTGTATTTGAAAACAAACTGAATGGTTGGTTAGTATTTTTACTATTGCAGAAACCAATGTAAAGGTTGTGATGGTGGTGAGCCTACCTGGTCTGAATTCTTCTCTTGCATCATTAATCTTGATCTCAGTATCTGCAGCAACTACTAGCTTCTCAGACACCTCATCAGCAGTCTCCTTAGTAGTAGCTAGTACTAAGATCAATGACTCATCCTCTACTAAAGAACCCTATACACATGTATGTCAAATATAAAGGGGGGAAATTATGTCTACTGGACCATAACCACTTGTTGAAAAATGTTCAGCTACACAACTTTCATTGATTTAACTGCCAATTTACCATTAAAAGAACATAAATAAACCCCACAACAGTCAAATGAGGTAAAAACCAAGTTAAATCAAAACATAGTAAACAAATCACATTTATTGAAATCTATTTTACCCCAAGTGGACCCTGACACTATCTTAAGGCCAAGGAAAGGTATGCTATAAAAAAGAAAATCTTAAAGTGAGAATATTATAAGTTATCCCACAGTTGCATTGGGAATGCAACATGTATAACACTTCTGCATCTATTAAAACAAGGCCAAAGGATCAGAGAAAGAAAATGGCACAAAACAAATTGTTCTTTCTCAACTTTCTTAAGGTTTCAACCTCATACTGGTGTTTCTGGAAGGTTTCCAAAAACAGCAGCATTTAAAACCGACTTAAAGCAACATGGATTTCAGAATATTATGTTGTTTTATAGGTTGAACTTAAAGTGAAACCACTCAACACATTGCAGTCAGTGCCTACATTGAGTTTAATATGTAGGATATAATGTAGGATGTCTGACTAGAATATGGATGATGACAAATCAAATAGGAGAATTCCTGTTTAATTACCTGTGTGCTGGTGAGTCTGTAGAGCAGGTTATCTTCTAACTCTTTCATCTTTCTCTTGTTAGCTGTCACATCTTCCATCAGCTTAGTACGTTCTGCTTCTAGTTCCTATAATATCAAATAGGACAACTCTAGACAAACAGATTCTCAATAGTTCAATCATATGAGGTTCAATATACATTGGAAGACATTGTGGCATGTCGTGGCAAAGTGGTTTTAAAAGAGCACTACAATCAAGCTCCTTTTTGATTTGCTTTAAAGATGTATAAACAAATCTAACACATTTGTTCTGAAAGTAAGTTGAATAGAAATATTAAGTGCATGTACATTGAATGTTTTGGTTTAGAGCATTGAGTTGATGTAAATACCTGTTTTTCTATTAGGATGACACGACCCAAGAGTTGATCTTCCAAGCCCTTCATTGTTACAGTGAAATCAATGATGGATGTACGAGCCGACACCTACAGATAATACAGCATCAAAGGCACATTATTAATGGTTTGGATCAAATCTGTACAAATATTGAATGGCCAGCCACAAAGTACATGTAAGCCCAAGTCATTTAAGTACACTTTAAACATGTTAAATGCATCATAAAAAGTCAAATAAACTGTACATGGTTAATTTTCAACACAGTTTTTACCACTGGTTTGAACAAAAACATAATTTATAAATACAGTAGATTCAAATGGGGCATTCTAAATTCTAATGAATACTTCACATCCTTTGTTGAGTCTTTTCCCTGCATTTATCTGACTATCTCCATTGCCTTTCTATTTATTTGCTGTGTCCCTAGTGGTGTCCCTATATTAGAGTAAACCAACCTCTGGTGTGTACGTTGGGTTTGCTAACTTGGTAGTCATGTACAGAGTGAAACCTGTCATCACATCTACTTCCTTGTCACCAACCTTCACCTAAAAATAACATTCATAAAAACATTTATCTCAATACACACAGTATGTATTAAGCTTGTGCCGTTAATCAAAATTTACCTTTGTGATACATCGCCTTTTTCAACATATTATTCAGAGTTAATATAACTTCATAGCCATTATCTGTGTTTGGACAGTCATTCTATTTGTTTTGTTCGTTGAGGGCAAAAACCAGACTCAAAAGTCAGCAAGGTGTAATTTTTGAGGGGTCGAAGGATTAGGTAAGTATCTGTTGGTGTGACTCACCAATCTTCTATTGTGTACAGCAGGCTTACAGCAGGGCGCCCAATGTTCATGTTGCGTAAATTCCTACTTATAGCACATAAGGATTTCTCTATTGGCAGTCTAATTTCTACAAGAAATGCGCGTAACAAATTTTCTTATTGGCCGAGTTCTTGCAAGCTGCACAGTCCGCACTCAAGCTCATATCCCGCAGTTCTCTTTTTATTTTTTTAATTAGGCTGCTAGTTTTGCAGATTTTCAGCAGCAGTGACCCTTGTGCTTTCTAAATGCCACTAAATAGTTTCATGCATAGAAATATCGGTGATAAGAATAAATGTATCAAGTATTGCAATATTTCTTATCCTCAAATCATTGATATTTTAATTGGCTAAAAAAATTATTAATCGGTATAAGCTTAGTATATATAGATCCCTCATTTATATTCTACAGATATTGAAATCTAGATGATTAGTCATGAATAGTGAGAGTTTAAGAACTTCTCAATATTGAAAGACATCACCACTTTATGCAAACTGGTTCAGCATTTTTTGTTCCTATTGCCAAATATTACTATCAATATCGAGAACTGCACTCAAATTAACAAGAGACAAAGAAGCCAGCTATGAATTACGTCAATCAAGTTAATTGAAATACTGAATAACAGAACAAGTCAGTGTGATTTGACATTTGAATCAACAGTTTTTGATATTCTGGAAACTTTCAGTGACTTGTTTTACTGATGAAATGATTGCTTTGGAAAGCAACACTGCTGGCAAATATTGGCCAACCTGGAACAACGACTTTCAAATGTATAATTTTCAGATAAACTAGAGAGAAAACAAGTGTTTCTTACCTTAAATGTAGAGCCAGATTTAATGAAGTTTTTCTCAAGTACATTATCTAATGCTGGGTCTAGATCTTCTCCTATATCCTCAATAAGCACTGGACGACCCAGGGACAAAGCGTCTTCAAGATGAGTCCTGAAATACTTGTGGTTGAGTGATGTCGCCTTTACACAAGATCAACAAACAAAACCTACTTGCATTGAAATGCTAACATTGTACACACTTTATGAGAATCAGGTAATTTCTTAGTTTTTTGCATTGTGAAAGGTGATGATTAAAGGTTAGTGTATATGATCATTTTTTTGTTATTCTACATGCATTTAGTGTCCTAGAAAACTGCAGTGTGTTATGGTAACTTCTCCACACAGATTCATTACTACATGAATCTTAAATCATTCAATCAAAATAAATAATTGGTAGTTTGTATGAATGTGGTAAGAATAACCACTATTGGTGTGCACAACCTTCAAGTAACTTACTTCATGCAGTCAAATTGAGGAGGAAGATCACACATGTCAAGTTTTCATTCACATTTTGTTCAGTTAACCATAGTCAAAATTGTTTACATTGCACATGTTTACAATTATCTTGAAAATTGTCAGTCTTACTGTTGCTAATGTAAAGTGATCCTTAATAAATCAACTAGCCATGGAGACCTAAACAAGGACCCCAGCTCTGCAGTCTGATAAAAAAGAAGAAGTAATTTTCACCTGTAAACCATTTTCTTTTTCTCTACTCTTAATCCATGTTTTGCCTTGTCCCTGAGGATCAATGAGTAGTGGGTAGCGAGTAGCTTTAGTTACAATGATTCCATTCTGTACGGATAGATCATCATTGGGAAGACCTTGTAGATTCCACTCTCCAATCTAACAAGAACAAACACATCAAATTTGCTCAGTTCAATCTACTTCAATGTCCATAAACAACAGGACATTTATATCAAGCTACTCTTTTTAGGTTCCAACACACACAGCTAACCTTCACTCACAGGTGAAGTGGTAAACACAAAACAAAGCTTTACTGTATATTCCAGGTGTACAGTCACAACCAGTACAAATTACTAAATAAAACCTATTTCACCCAAAACAAAGTAATTACACTTGTGTGTTTTTAAACTGAATGACATTAGGCCCTAAACCTTAGCCTGTTATCCCATCTAGCATCCCTGTGAAAATATAACCTTAAGTAATATCAGCATTCTCCATTAACAGAGGTCTGCCTGGCCAAATGCCAGTTAAAACACCAGAGGAATAGTTAGAATTCACTCCAAGTCCAAGTGGTCTGGCTGGCAAGTTCAGTGTTGAAAAGCTTCCCTATTTCTGTTGAAATATGGACTACCGTAGTGAAAAAGGTGATGGACTAATGTCAAGACAAACTAACTGGTCCTGCTGGCCATCACTAAAATCGTTTGAGGGCAAACTCTTCACATGGTAGAGCCTCATCCAGTTCCAAGTTAAGAGACTCATTTTGTCAGTAAATGTTAGCGCTGATAATATTTCCTATGTGCTTCCAAATTCTTTCTGTGATCAATGTGTTTTATCAACTTTGTTAAAACATAATTTAAAAAGATCAATAATTTAAAAGAAAACAAATTATGTAAATAAAGAAGAATATACAAAACTCAATTTTTTAAAATTCAATCTAACTTGATATCCAGTAAAATATCGTCAAAAGTGCTGTCATATTTATTGATATAAATAATGATCAACTTACTGTGGTTGTATCGACCAGCATGTTGGTAATATTGATATTCTTAGTGAAAGGAATCTTTCTTGAAGTCAGTTGATTCATCCAATCATCATTCATATTGAAACGAAAGACTTGATTGAATGGACCTGAGTAGGACAGGAAACCTGTGGCTAGAAGAACATCACCAACAAGCCTGAAACAATACCATTCAGTTATTACAAACATAACCTAAGACATGTATATCAATAGTCAAGATATTCCCAGGCAAAGTTCTAACAAACAGTGCATTTGACTGGGTTCCCACAGAAGCCTAAAAATGAAAGTCCATGACCAATTCTTATGCTATTTTTCTTTTTCTTGTTTACATCTTGGGAGTCTATTTACACTGTACTGATCATTACACTGAAATAAAGTTACAATCCCTTGCAGCCTTCTAATAACACTGAGCACCACAAAAAGCATCATACTGTCACATGAATAGGACATACAAGCATAAAATAGCAAACTGCAAACTAGCACAGCCAAATATGGTGTATCATGTGTTGGTTATGCAATATTCCATGCCTTTTTACTTAATACAAATTTAAGTGAATCCTTGTATAAGAACATTCTATGAAGAGTGCATGACTAATAACATGATAGCTGCAAATTCCAGGATTTTGTCATCATGTGAGCCCAGAGTTGGTGGTGTCAATTTGGTACACATGTGGTAGGGCAACGAATACTAAATGCGTGTTTACATGCGTGGACTTACTGCATTCAGCAGAACTGATCATGTACTAATGACACATCCTTAGAGACACCAGCAATCCAAGCTTCAACTGTTTGCATTGTACCTGTTTATCTGTTCCTTGAACTCTTTGCTCTGTTCAGTCCATCTGACTTTCTCTCCTCCAAGTCCATTGATCAATGCAGATGCTGCTAACATCTTCTTCTTACAAGATTCAGCATCATCCAACAGGTCCTACAAACCAAAGACACAAAAGCTGATGTTGAACTGACCTTAGTAACATTAAGCCAGACTTGTGTAGATTATCATGTGTTATTTAATGCTATTGCACCTAAGTATTGACCCTTTGCGCCAACGTCACATGTGCCGACTGTCTGCCCTGCTAACCATTTTGGGAGTCAAATTGCACAGAGTAAGCATGTAAATGCTGCATCGCTGAAAATGCGCATTACACTGTTTAACATACAGGGCCATTGACTCCCAAAATGGCGCAACCAAGATTTGTGATGATAACGCCAGGTGAATTGGGTCAATAGGGCTCCAATACATTTTTCTTGATGCTTTCAATTTGAACTGATTAAACCTTACTTTTATATCAACACACACAGTTTAAAATGATTAAGTTTGTCAAATGAGAGATCCTGCAAGAAATAATAGATTTCTCTGTTGTTTAACAAGTTCTTGTAACAAAAGATGTAATTGATGAATGGAGCCATACATAATGAAAATCAAACATTTGATTTTACTTGACATGATTTTAAAAAGGCCAATGTGTTGAAGACTAACAGAAGGAAATAAACACATTTTGGCTACGAAGTAACAGATAGTCATGAAAACAAGGTTTTATATTTGTGTGATGAAAATTGAGGACTATAAAAATGTTCTATATGAATAAATATTTGAATATGTCCAGTCTCAGTTCTTGTTGATTACATAATGTTTCTTCACACTATTTTAACAAAAGAAGAAACCGTTTTTTAAGAATATGGCGAGGATACAATTAGCCCAATTACTAATTTCCAGTAATTAATGATACAGGAAAGATGAGGGGATTTTCCACTGCTGACAGGTATTGACTTTACCACTACTTTAGCTTTCAATGACAGGTATACCTTAATACACTCACCTGTTTCTCTTTCATAGCAGCTTCAAACTTTGCTTGTACCTCATCTAACTCTCTCTGCTTCTCATCAAGTATGGCTTGAGCTGCAGCTAATTCATTGTTGGCAATAAGTAGGCGAGCTGCCTGTATAGTCAAGTTAGCCTGCAATACACAATCCAAAATACATTTCAATATCAAGTATCTATAACTATAGTGCATGAGCAATACTGTATCCAAACAACTATTGCATAGGCTTAGCTCATTGGTTATTGCGTACATTTGAAATGAGAGAATTATATACTGAATCTATAGACGTCAACTAAAAGTTTAATAAACAACACATTTAAAGCGATGTGGTTTCTTTTTCCAACATATATTTACAGTATACAGGTGAAATGACTGGGATGTAGAGTGTGGTAGGCTTAATTATTAGGCCCCCCAAAAAAGAAGAAAACATGTTCTGTTTCTGGTTATTTTGTGAACCACCCGGCCGCATAACCGGTTATCCTACGACTACCAGCGAAAAAATACCCACACAATCTCGCAATAGTTTCCAGAGTGCATTGTACGGATTTGCACAATCTGCTGAAGTGCACTGTTTTGCCCAATCTGCAGATTGAGCTGCCAAATCTGCAGATTGAGCTGCCAAATCTGCAGATTGAGCTGCCAAATCTGCAGATTGAGCTGCCAAATCTGCAGATTGAGCTGCCAAATCTGCAGATTGAGCTGCCAAATCTGCAGATTGAGCTGCCAAATCTACAGATTGAGCTGCCAAAACTGCAGAGCGCTATCTGCAAATTTTAGAATTTGTAGAATGCGCTCAACACTCACACAAGCGTGGATAAACACCAAAAAGTCACGTGCAGACCATTTTGAACATCATTTTAGCCGAAAATTTGTCTTTTTAGAGAAACGTATCCGACACAATCGTACCACCATATTAACCAGCAACATCTCCTCTGTACATGTGAGTTTTAAGTAAACTGCTCACAAAAAGTTAGGAAACTGTTTTTAATCAAGTATATTTTTATTATTTATTACTCTCTTTGTGTTATATATCAATGCAAAGCTGAAGTGTTCCTCTTTAAAATGATACCACATTTGCAATAATTACATGTTGCTGAATTTGGCTACATGAATGACAATGATGCAAAGTCACAAATCAAATGTGCCAAAATTACCGCATGTTTGAATTACAGTGTCAATTTGTTTGTTCACACAGTAACACAAAATTGCTAATTTTGGCACATTTGATTTGTGACTTTGTCTCATTCTCATTAATGTGGCCAAGTCCAGCAACATGTCATCATTGCACATTTGGTATCATTTTAAAGAAGAACACTTCAGCTTTCTATTGATATGCAACATAATACAAGAGGGTAATAAATAATAAAAATATACATGATTAAAAAAAGTTTCCTAACTTTTTGTGAGCAGTTTATATTATAGAGGTCTTTGATGGATTTTGGAGCAGTTTTTTTGTCACTTGCTGTTTTTTTTTGTTGAATTGAATCACGTAAGTAGGGCATTTTTACACACTCGTCAATCTTCTCTGAATTTAAAAACTTTGACCTACCGACCCTATTTTTTGTAACCGGAAATAGAACAAGTTTTTTTGTCCTTAGGTCAACTGCATAAATTGACTTTTTTTAATGACAAATCACAGTTCTGAAAACACAATTCTACTAATTGATGTTTTACCTTGAACAACCTTGACTTACCTTGAGAGGCAATACTTCTTTATTGATGCTAAAGAAGCTTGCCATAGCCTTTGTCCATGAGCACAGACCAGCCACATCACCACAAACCTTCTTAGCTGATGCTAGATTATAGTCTTCCATATCAAAATAAGGACCAAGAAGTTCCACAGTTTCCTCTGTGATAGAATCTTTTGGAAACGATTGAAGATTGGACAGAAATCCTGAAGCACTCATTACCTGAAACAAAGCCATCAATTATAATAATCAATACAAATACAGAGTCAAAGTCTGTTCACTGATTGTTGGTTAAGTAAATTCATTTCTCTTATTAAGTTTTCAATATACCATCATGCACCTTACCTATACAGAAGTATGTGCATGTATACTGGAGACTGCTCTTACTATTGTAAAATACACTCAATTTTGTTGATTGTTTGGAACTTTGAGGTTTGAATATAATTGGACATGTCTTGGTAGAGTGTTTAAATCCTGTTCTTGCTACAGCTGGCTGATATAGAAGAACTCACCTTGAGGGACTCTCCCCAGGATGGCTTTGGAGAAGGTCTCTCTGGATCCAAAGATAATGAATCTAATCTTTTTTGAAAGAGAAGCAATACACAATCCATAATGCGCATGATAAGATGAGGTGGTTTAGCAAGCTTCCTAACAGTGGATATATGAGCTGGTTTAATGGTGTTCAATGCATTCTCAGCCTCTTCCAATGCTGGTTTAGCAGCCTCTAACTTAGTTTCTGCTATTGTCTTGTCTGCTTCTATCTCATCTACTATAGCCTGGGCTTTGTCTTTTACTTTCTGTACTCCACTCTTCACCTTCTCTGCAGCCTGGGCAGAAACAGTCACCTCAGCTAATACCTGGAGTAAATATAAAAATTAATAATAATAGCATACATTTATATAGCGCAAAATTCATTAGTAAAAATGCTCCCAGACGTTTTAGGTAAAAAAAATGCAATTAATAGGAAACCTAAAAAGAGATAAAAATAAGTACCAGTGGAGCCAACTATTAATGTGAATGGATACAAGTATAATAAACAATACACATTGCTAAAACAATCCTATAAAAAAGGAACATAAATGTAAACCTAGAAAAAGCTTGACCAAAAAGTGTTCAAAAGTACATGGATATGCAAAAGGAACATTTAATGTAAACCTAGAGAAAGCCTAACAAAAAAATGATCAAAAGTACATGGATATTATGCAAGAGAACAACAGGGCCATCAGCCAGAAACGATAAAAACCCCCAAAACAACTAAACACCAATTGAGAGAGATGGAGAGAGCTTGATAATAATTCAATAGAAATCTTATATATATGCACATGTTGCCATTTATTGTGATGTAATATCAAGTTTTCTCCACTGTGGGATACCTCTGACAACACACACTAGACTGACCTTTTCTGCTTTAACTGACGCAACAGCCAGTTCCTTTTCTTTAAGGACAAGATCCTTCGATAGTTGAGACACAGACTCGCTGGCTTCAATGAGTTTATCAAGACCTGTGTTCATCCTACGTGCTAACTCTGAAATAGTTGAATACTTCTCCAGATAAATGGTCTTATAACCATTAATGAAGGACAGGTAAGACTTGGGAGTCACATGAGTCTGACGTCGGTATCTGAATAAATAGAGTATTTAATTAACTGTCATTAGTAACAGTCTACTTGCACTCTAGCTTACTTAACAACAAATATATAATGTATTGAACAACAATCATAGTTAGGAGTTTGTCCATTATATTTTAAGTGGCCTTAATACTTGCAACACCTTTGCCATTATTTTATAAGTCTTTGAAAAATTGAAGGTTTTTGCATGGTGGTGGGTCAAAATGGTTGGATTATCCTACATCATGTAGGAAAAGTTACCGGATATCACGATTCTATGTAACAACTATATTCGAAGAACTGTAATAACAATTGTAAAGACCATAAAACTTAAGAAGTGATAGGTAATTAAATATATTTCCCTGTAAATTGTATAGAACATGTCAACAGGTTTCCATCTTTGCAGTTTAACTACATAAAAAACATAACCCCAAATTGTAAAGCACCCATTGGCATTGAGCAGCCATGAATTGTGTACATTAGAGGATGGCGTCTTATTACAAAATTGCGATTGAATAACTTTTAAAGGCAAGGTATACTTTTAGTAATTGTCAAAGACCAGTATCCTCACTTAGTGTATCCCAACATATGCATAAAATAATATACATGTGAAAATTTGGGCTCAATTGGTCATCGAAGTTGCAAGAAAATAATTAAAGAAAAAACACCCTTGTTGCATAGAATTGTGTGCTCTCAGGTGTCTGATAAAGGCTTCACGCCTGCAGCCTTTCTCAGATTCAAATTTGTCGGTGAAAAATTTCCTCTTTCTCTAAAACTACATCACTTCAAAGGATGTCGTTTCTAACAATGTTTTATAATATCAACAGCTCTCCAGTGCTCTTTACCAAGTACACGTATGGTCACAAATTTTTGTAGTAATTACCAAAGGTGTACCCTCCCCTTAACAACTGCATTATGACATTACTCCACTTATAAGTTGCATGACAGTGAACAGCTGTTACATACATTAGTCTGTAATAAGACATCACCTTTTTTTAAATATACAATGGCTGTTCATTTTGAACAATTCAAGGGAGCATTGAAAATTTAGGAACATAGAAACCCTGTCCTAACTTATTAATGGCAGTACTCTCCCATCTGTTCTTCACACAATGACTAAATATTTGCAGTGTGAATAGCAAAAACTAATCTCTAAACAAAGAATGGAGTCATAGATTTATGAAATAATATTAATGCAACAATGGATCTGTCTCTTAGAGAGCTGATAATTTACCTTTGGAAGTAGTCTGTACATGTTTCAGCCACACCATCATGGAATTCTCCCATAGTGTGTACAAGTTGCTGCTTAGTCTCAGCTGGACACATTATCTCAAACTTAGACAAGAAGTGATTAGATACAGCTACTAGAGCATCCTTTGGCCATCGTGTAAACCAATCCATGGTACAACCTGAGATTAACCCAGGAAACTTTAATGATCGGTTACGAAACTTCTCTCCCACCTTCAAACACAGAGAAATAAGACAGTAACTAACAAAGAGAAATATCAAATAAGGATGGATGCTGCAAAGCTTAGGATTATTGTTAAGTATAAGGCAACACTCCCTACAGGTCCTTCATACAGTACAGAGTAATTCAACAAACTGGTACTGACTGAAACGTCCTGGTTATTCTGTCAAAGTACATGTATTAGGAACTGTTGTAAAGTAAAACTCAATTCATATAAACTCGGCCCATTTCTGAATTTACTTTGTGCATAATGAAAACAAAAGATTTAAGTGAAATTATACAAAATCAGTGATGTGAAGCCGAGAGTAACACAAAATATGCACATACTGAATGGATAATTTATTGAAACTATTACCAGTTGGGTATTATACAAATATTGGATGCATACGAGTGCATTGTCGCAGAATATAATGAGGTGAAATCTGGACTATTCATTTCACAAGGCGAAGCCAAGTGAAATGGAAAAGCCAGATTTCACGGAGTGATTATATTCTGTGACATCGCATGAATGAAATGCATTCAATTTTGTTTTATATAGCTCACACATAAATCCTTGTAATTTGAACAATTTTTCACAACAAACACAAACTAGACACGGAAACTCGTCCACCCCACTCTGAAAATTGTAAAACCCCTTCTAAACAGCATGGAGGACTCCATGTATTCATTCATATTTATTTCCACTTAATCATTTAAAAGGGAAAAGGTTAGACAATAATTTAGATAAACGGATAAGATTAAGCAGTGGGCTTCTCCAAAAAGCAAGCTTGTCAAGTGGAGAAGTCCATTATATGTAGAAAAAAAATATATATTAAATACAATAGTTCCTTTAACTTACTATATACACAATGAAATATACTTTAAGTTGCAACAAACAGAGACAAGGGACAAACACAAACAGGACAAGACAAGACAAACCAAGTACAATCCGAACCTACTTGGGAAATCATAAGAAGAGTATGTTCATAGCAAAATAAGTAAAGCTAACATTAAGCATTATTGTAGCATTCCATAATCAGAGACTTAAGCTTTTTCTTAAATAAAGGCTTACTGCTGACAATTCTAAGACTTTGATTTAAAGAGTTCCAGAATATAGGGCCCTGATAATGAATGAACTTTTTAGCTTTAGCAGTACGTATGTGTGGGATATGGAAGTCCCTAGACTGTCTGGTATGATGACGATGAATAACAGTATTAGTCTTAAACATTCGCTCAAAAGAATTAGGTAAATCGTGTGCAACGAGCTGATGCATAAACATTCCAAGCTGGAGAAAATAAAGGGTATTGTGATTAAAGAATAAAGGATCAGAATGAGCCCTGAAGTCTACACAGTCTATAATTCGCAAGGCATTTTCCGTAGAACAAGAATTCTGTTTAAAAGACAACTATCTGTGTTGCCCCAAGCAAGAATACCATAGGATACATATGGCAAAATTAGAACGTTGTAGATATTATAAAGAACTTGGGAAGGAAAACAATATTTCAATTTGCTAATAACACCTACATTTCTGGAGATTAATTTACAAATATGATTAACGTGATAATTCCAAGATAATTTGTCATCAATAAATAGACCAAGAAATTTGATACAATTGGTGTGTTTGATTGTTAAATTATCAAATAATAAGTCAGTAGGAATTGAAGTAACTCTGTTACTAAATAACATAAAACAAGTCTTATCAATGTTGAGAGATAATTTGTTGGCTTTGATCCATTTAGAAACAGAAATGAGCTCTAGGTTAACCGTGTTAACAAGGGAGGTCAGATTACTATGAGTATAAAATAAGTTGGAATCATCTGCAAATAAAATAAATGACAGGATCCTAGAGGATTTATCAAAATCATTAATGTAAATAGAAAAAAGCAAAGGTCCTAAAAGAGATCCTTGTGGAACTCCACATCGTAGATCTTTAGTAGAAGACTGATTGTCATTACAATAAACAAATTGTTTACGGTTAGAGAGGTAATTCCTGAACCACTCCAAGGCAATTCCTCTAATACCATAAAAAAACAGTTAAGCCAAAAGAATGTCATGATTAATTGTGTCGAATGCCTTGGAGAGGTCCAGAAAGATTCCCAAAGTATGTGAAGACTGTTCCTGACCAGCAATAATTGTATCTAACAATTGTAAGATAGCTTGAGTGGTTGAGTGGCTCTCCCTAAACCCATATTGAGAATCGGAAAGAAACATTGTGTTTCAACAAAAACTGAGATGTACGAACATAAATTATACGTTCAAGAATTTTAGAAAAGGAAGTGAGGATAGAAATGGGTCTATAATTATTAACTAAACTAGAATCACCTTTCTTGAAAACGGGAATAACTTTGGCAATTTTCATGGAATCAGGAACTATACCAGAACTTAATGATTGGTTCATAATACAAACCAAGGGCTTAGAAATGGCAGGAAAAATAGCTTTAATAACAGTACTGTTAATCAAGTCATGGCCAGAGCTTTTCTTGTTAGTTAAATTAGAAACAATAGTGTAAATTTCATGTTCAGTTACTGGTTCAAAAAAAATAGAATAGGGATTGGAATTATGAAGATAGTCATTATAATTCGAATCACAGTTAGGGATTTGATTAGCAAGTTTAGGACCAATGTTTACAAAATAATCGTTATAATGCTCAGCAATTAAAAGGGGGTCATTAATACACTGGTTGTTGACCTTAATACTAGGGGCTTTAGATGCTGTATTATTTTTCAACACCGTATTAATGATGTGCCATGTATTTTTAATGTTGTTCTTCTCTTTTTCAAACTGCTGAGTAAAATAATTTTGTTTAGCAGAACGCAATATAGTAGTGAGTGAATTCCTGAGAAGAACGGATGTACTTTTGACGATTAAGCTGATTGGGAGAACGAAGATACTTATGATTGAGCCTTTGTTTATAATTAATAGATTTCAGTAGGGCAGATGTTATCCATTTAGACCGAGGCTGGGATTTACTATTAGAAGAACTGGACCTTTGGAGGGGAATATTTTTATTATACAAATTGTTGAAAATATTCATAAAATTATCAAAGGAAACATTAGGATTATCAGCATTGAGAACCACAGACCAGTCACAAGAATCCAGATCAGATTTAAGGCAAGAAAGATTAGCATCGGAACATTTTCAAAAATAACCTGACGAATGGGGATGAGTTTTAACTTAAAAGAAAATAATGTGAAAATCGGAAAATGATCAGAGATATCAATGTAGACACCAACCTTGTCCCTCGTGACACGACCTCCCCTAGTATGGACAAACGGGCGGGGAATGATTATTTGGGATATTGTGAAGTACCCCAAGCGTCCAATATTATCAATAGGACTCGTATAGGACTCCTATATTTAATTTTGGAGTGTCACGCGTCGCGTCAGTAAATACATGGCAAAATAATGTATGATACGTGCTATGCGTTCCATTAATCAAATGACAATGGCCTACATGTGCGGTATACAAAAATAAATTGATCTACATTGCATATCATTAGCAAAGTATGGCTTACCTATTAACCCCACAATTTACTAAAATGTGAAATGTTTTATAACAACTATGTGACTTACAGGGGAGAAGCACAGGACAACATGGAGGTTATTACGAGCTCTGGAAATGAAGTACTCATAGAGATTATCATTGGTTGGTGGTCTGCGTGGAAACTCCTTCTTCATCACAGAAATCAACTCTTGAGTGATTTCATCTAACTCATCACGAGCAAACAGATTGGATACCTATCAATGAAGAAAACATCTACTGTGAATTATGAATAATCACAATTTATATTCACATTGTTCAGAGATTAATTGCTTTATATTATATTAAACAAGCATCTTCAACTCATATGCAATGAAGATGGAAGATAACACTTTAGTTTAGGAATATAGAACCTAGTTGTATTCTACTTATAAAACAAATAAGTCTGAAAAGAATGATGACGTATGGGACAATTATTAACCAGATCTTGCCAGCTGACTGATGGTGAAAGTTTGGGGTAAAATAACTCCCTCTTTGCAATATTGCAAACTTTACTGGTAAATGTCAGGTGGTAAGCACTTGTGATTGATAATTTGTGACGCATTCATGAATCTGCTGAACAGCCAAGGAGTTATAAACCCCCTTGCATATGCCGCCATTGCTGTGGTCAAACAATAGAAACAAGCATGTGCTTAGTGCCACACACAACTCTTAGCCAATGATAGCTCTTTTGACCTCAATGATGGCACTGTTTGAGCTTGTGGCGTCATATACAAAGACTCTATTGGAATGCTGACTGGATGTGAACTGACCTCTCCTGATGATAAGACATTGTTGAGATATTCTAAGAAGGCCTCGTCTTTGATCTCATTATCAGTGAAGATGAATGTGATACCTTGGCCTTGACTACCTGCTACACGGTACAGATACTTCAAATCATCCATCAAGTTACTTGCATTGTAGGACCTTCAACAAGAATTATCACTCAAGTATTGTACATGTGGAATTATTAAACCACTGTGCTAAATAATGTGCAGAAATATAAAAGATGAGATTTTATTCTACAAGAGACTATTTTCTTCAATTTGGAGTCATAGATCAATAAGAATCTTAGAATATACCAATAAAAATTAGTTATTGTGAATACCATACAATGATGGATACTTTGTAAAAGAAACACCCGGATGTGTTTATGACCTTTCTTAAACAAATTTTACTCTAAATCTCCCATCATGAATGTTTTCCTTTACTTTGACCATGCTGATTACTGTACTAAATAATGTGCAGAAATATAAAAGATACGATTTTATTCTACAAGGGACTATGTACTTCAATTTGGAGTCATAGATCAATTAGAGCCTTCCAATAGATCATTCAAAGCGAGATTCATCCTTTGTACTCGAAACATTAATCAAATCACAAAGAACACTATTAAATACATACACACAGAAAGTTTTGTAATAAATAAGTTTTAAAAAATGGATCCTTATACATGTATTATATACTAAATTAAGAGTGTGTTAACTTTCAAATGCAAAGAGAAATTTGCTTACCAAAGACAGTAAGACTGACATAAAAATTGACTTGCTTCAACTGCTGTGAGGATTAAATGCAACAAGATAAACACAAAATAATAAAGCATTGAAACTAATTAAAAAGCAATTAATTGATCATTAAAATGTTTAAACAAAATTTTACATCAGTAACTCAATAGTAGGAATTATATTATGTAACTCATCCATCGTGTTAATTTAACAAGTAACGCAAACAGCTCAAATTCAGAATAATAACACAAATAAACTATTCTGTAAATACACTTAACAAAGAAACAAAAAGAAAGAGTTCAAATAAGTTCAAGTGGCATGAGTTTTAAAAGCATAACCAATGCGAATGTCGGTAAGAATTTACATTTCCCCCCCCCCCAATTTGTGTTTCCTCTGTTATCAACATTTCTGAACACCTTCTGAAGTCCCCATCCCTCTAGCCTGACCATTTGTCCCACTCCCCCGCCCCTCTGACCCCCCCCCACCCCCCCGTACCCCGATCCCCCGTCCCCGCCCCTCTGTTCCACGCCCCTCTAAACCCCCTTATACCTGGTCTCAAAATGTTGTAAACTTTGGATAGCCCCCCAAGTCAAAGATATTTGGTATTGTAAACTTGTTAATATAAATACATGGTAAATTGCCAATGCATAAGAAGTAGTGGTTGACAAGATAGATGTGGTACCTTGTGAGTGTGATCTGAAAGATCTTGTATCCAGCTATGAATGTTGCCAGTCTAGTAAGACTTTGTTTACCAGAGCCTCCCACACCAACAAGCAATGTATTGCCTACTGGAGTACGAATCACACGAGATATCTAAACATGGAAATAGTAGTTAGAGAGTACATAGCAATGTTTTACAAAGTGGTCATTACAGTTTACAGGTATGAAGGCAGAAGTACAAGTTCACTTTTAAACATAGGCAAGCTCATACCCAGCCTGTCCATATTGCTTTTTCTTATAGATCCCTTGCATAGACTGCCAATGCCTAGATCAAACAATGGCAACGTGCATGTTAGTAGGCACCATGCACAACTCTCAGCCAATAATAGGTATTCCATTGACCTCAGTAATGGTGCTCGTTGAGCTTGTGACGTCGTATGCAAGGGGTCTATAGAATGATTTGAAGAATTAGAAGAATCAAGCTATCTCATTGTGATATTGTTCAGGGTCACTTGGCAGAGTAACTTGAAAACTTGTATGTTAAACAGGTACCTTGATAAGATGTGTCATAGCATCTTTGAAGAACACTAGGTCCATATGAGCTCCCCGTACTGTATCATTGTACATGGCCATGTACTGTTGAAGCTTCTCAGCTAGATAATCTAGGCTTGGTACCTATGATGTAATTTAATCACAACCATAATGAAATTGTGTACATTACCATCCTAACAGATTCAATTGCATATCTTCCCACAGCACAAAAATGTGTCACCAAAAATAGCGTACATACAATACACATGTTTGAAACAGCAACCACATAGGATTTCAGTCAGTATTTTGCAGGGACTATAGCCTCTCCAGTATGAATACAACACATGGAAGTACAATATGTCTGCAATGATGTGGGATATTGTATAGCCTATGTGTTAAGCAAGCTGATGATAAGATATTTCGCTTTCTTTTCCGCTTTAATTAATTTTATTTGAAACTCTAAAACTGGCTAACGTTATGTAAACATGTGTGTTATATCAACTGCTTCTGTGAAAGCTTATCTTGTGACATAGTTTGAATGTAAAGTAACATTTATTTGGGCTCTTTTTGTCATTAACATTAGACTCTACTGTGCACAATTATGAAACCACGAAAGTAGTCCAATTTGCCTGTGTACACATTTCTAGTACTCGTATTGTTCCGTCCAACCAGATTAGGGCTTTTCTAAATTGTAATATGAAGGTTGTTCTTTATCACCGATGCAAATTTAACATTGATAAAATATGAAGGTTCATTACCAATTCATATTGCTTAGGAGCCTCAAGTACTGCATCATCTGGTTCATCTCCAGTAGGTTCTGGTGGATCCCGAAGGAAATCTACAAAGTATGGCTCATCAGGAATGAGTTTAGCTGTAGCCTCATCAAGCTGCTCTTTTGCTACTTGTCGGATGGCTAACTCAAACCATTGCTTGTCTTCACCATTGGTGAATCTAAAACATTAATTGTCATCCAATGTCACAAATTACTGAAATTCATTGGTCAAAGGTTTACACTACAAACAAACAGTACAATGATTTGGCCATGAGGCTATATCAGAGCTGCCACCATTTGCATCTTGCAATCAGGGAGATTTTGTGGAACAATTAGGGAGATATTTAGAAATACATTCAACATAATAGGGAAAAGTTTCTATAATCAGGGAGATTTTCAAATATGTTCATCAGAACATGGAAAGATTGGTTTATTTTCAGGGAACTTTCTGCAGAATCAGGGAGAGTTGAAAGCTCTGCTGTATGTATCTATCAGCTTGAAGCCTCTACCCAAATTAAAGACTCAGAGGAGTCAAGAGACAGAAATCATGGATATCAGGATTCTTGTTGATACACTGTACCTGTCAGCAATGACTCTAGTGCACTCATGATGCCATAGAGCCAGTAATGTTGTCTCATCTTGGCACTCATCTCCTGCTATATGCAACATGCCTTCCCATATACGAGACAAGTCACGTAGATTGAAGATATAATGAAACTTGGCTGGAGTGGGCAACATTTTCACCTAAAGGAATTCATAAAGATCAATATCTCATTATCAAACTCATCAGGAATAATTGTGTCTTATCAATGACAACAAACAGGGCAACCCCACACAAACATGTCTGAATATGTCTGCATCAACTATTAAGAATCCCTTTTCATTATAAAAATAAATATCTAACACGTCAATGGGGTGAGCTGATGGGCCAATGCAATCAGATATCTTAGATGGCTACAGGTTAGTCTTGGTTGCTGAATATAGACATAAGTACATACCTTGGTAGCTTGCCAGACATTCCTGGTGATTGGTACTAGCTTCTTGACTATCTCAACTACATCCTCATTAAAACGAGATGGGCAGAAATAACCACTGCCTATGATACCTGTATAAGACATCAAACAAACCTGATATAGTCAGCATGCATCATTGCTACATAAGTGTACCACATAAAATGAAATAACAATTCAGCCTTCAATAGACCTCCTGCAGAGGGTCCCAAAGCATTGAAAGGTTTGGATCATGAAAATAATTCTAAACTTATAAGGTCTGCTTGAAAAACATTTGTCATTCAGACATAAAAGAAACAGATTTTTGTTATTGATGTCTTATATTTCATATGGACTTTCTCTGCCTACATCAAAATCCCATCTTAGAGTTGTTCAAAAATTGTTCTCAAAAAATTGAAAGTGACAATGCCAAAATGAGATTTAAGGGTTGTTAATTTTTATCAATCATAACCAAAATAATTACCAAAGGCATAATTTGCCGTGAATTACAAAAATAACCAGTAACTTAAGTTGCAATACTTTTTAAAAAATTGACAGTAAATCCAATAAAACCTGTTTGTTACTATTCCAAAAAACCCAAAACACAAACAAACAAACAAACACCCCAACAAACAAACAAACAGACATCTCGATTATTGTTAAAAAATCAAAGACAATATATTTACCAAAGATCTTATCAATAGATGCATTTGCAGGCAGTGTGCAATTGAAGATACAGAATTGCCTTTTGAGTCTCTGAGGTATGTCATTACGACCACCTCCTGGTTGGATCATAGCTGCTATGAACTGAACATCAACTATGTTAGTAAAGTCTCCTGGTTTATCTAGACTATACATTCCTTTCATCTCCATCATCTGCCGTACTATCTCATTGGTTACCTGTAAAGTGTACAATAACAAGGGTATATCATAGAGTTGTCATACAGCGTTCTTCTCTCAGATAGTTTCTTCTTCTTTTTTGAAATTTTTGATTTTTATGCCCCCCCCCCAAAAAAAAAAAAAAACCCACAAAAACCCCAAAACCTTAAAATGCAAGTATGAAAGCATGTTTGTGTTTTTCCTTTACAACATATAAAATAAATGCATTGTACTGGAAGCTCATTCCATTGGTCAGTTTTGGGTATGATTTGAAAACTAAAGTGTATTAATAATGATGCTACACTTGATCAACTGATCTTGGTAGTAGATGTGTTTACCTGGTCTCCCCATTCATTGATGATTGGCATATTGATATCATCTACAAAGACTGTCATCTTACGTCCTGCTGGAGGGCCAAATGTACTTCCCATTCGCTTGTCAACATAGCTTTCAAGAGTTCGCTGTTAATAAAGTACACAACAGATGCTTGTTTACTATTTTAGATATAGATGTTATAATTGCATAAGGGATATCAAATATTGTTTTTGCTTTGCCCCTCACCGATGTGTGATAAGCAATGTATACTCAATGCTTTCCTAGATGCTGAGTCCTGTGGGAAAAATAGGAAATTCACAACCCAATGCTGACTCAAGGTAGAGTTAAACATACCTTTATTTTCAAGCAGTCAGTTCATAACTGCAAAATTCAAGTATTAAACAACAAGAAATAACAGCAATTGGACAGATTGAAGAATTTAAAAAAGTTACCTGAAACATCATTGGAGTTGTAGCTGAAGAGAAGTTGAAACTTTTACTCATATGAACATCAGGATTATACTTAGCCATGCAACCTTTAATCATGACAGTCTTTGCTGTGCCTTGTTCACCAATCAGTAATACTGCCTGTAATAATCCACAATTTCAACAACAAAACATACTTTTATTTCATAATGTAGGTAGAATGCCTATGCTTTATACAATGTGTTTGAATAATGGCAAGGCATCTCTTGTTCCTTCACACTTGCTTTCTTTGTGTTATAGATTTTAAAGTTCTTATTTCCAGTTTAGCAAATGCTGCTTTCTTGTTTTGTTTTTTGTAGACTGTTATTTAAAGTTATACATGGTTCTTGAAGATGTTAATGAGGTTTTGTTGCCATTAATCAATGTGCAGTAAGAGAGGAAGATGAAGCTTAATGGTGGTCGTGACAAAACTGAGGGAACTTAAATTGGAAAAGCTTCTTGCAATACATTTTGATACAAAACACATATCAGGGAGTTTGAGACCCCCAGTAAAAGCTTTTCAAACCTGTTTGATCCGACTGTTCGATGGATGCTCTGTATAATTCATATTACTAATTGGTCAAATTTCAGCAACTATGTAAGCACTCAAACATTTTACTTTAAGTGAGCTTGTAAAATCAGACACAAAGTGATCTTGTAAAATAAGTAAAATCAGAAACTTGCCTTGTTTTGTTTGCAGATGGTATCAATAAGGAAGTTACTTCTGACATTGTCCACATTAGGTACAAGGATAGATGTATAAACAGGCACAGAATCACTAGGGTAGATATACTCCTGAACCCTGGCGGACCAATGCTCCCACTGGCCTACAACATCAACAAATCACACAAAGGTAAAAGATATGCAACTATCAAACAACATGATTAGTTTCAATCTGAGCTTGTTACAAAAAGTCCACTTATGAAGTTGACATCCCACACTTAAAGGCACTATACACGTTTGATAATTACTCAAAATATATATTAGCATAAAAACTGACTATGGTAACACGCAACAGAGAGCTGTTGATAGTATAAAACATTGTGAGAAACGACTCCCTCTGAAGTAACGTAGTTTTTGAGAAAGAGGTAATTTCTCACTAAAATAATAAAAACTTCTTGCAAGAAGCCTTTTATTCCTATCTGAAAGCACACAAATTTGTACAACAAGGGTGTTTTTTCTTTCATCACTTTCTTGCAGCTTGCAACCAATTGAGCCCAAATTTTCACAGGCTTGTTATTTTATGCATGTTGGGATACACCAAGTGAGAACACTGGTCTTTGACAATTACCAAACGTGTTCAGTGCCTTTAAGGAGACAACCTAAACATGGTTACAGTAAATAGCAGTAAATAGCAAAAAGAGATTGCATCACAAAATAGAAGTGCACTAGTGACTGGATTATGCCAGTCCAGATGCGTTTTATAACACACCTCAGTCTAAAATATGAAATAGCCTAAGAAAAGAAACTTTTCAGGGTTTTACAACTGAATTTGTAATTCAAAAATTAATTCATGAGCAATTAAATCAAAAGCAGTTCAACAAAATTAAAGGAATTAAAAAAAAATTAAAATCCAAATTCAGATTTTTAGTTGCTGTTCGTCACTGTTCACATCTCAAGGGTGCTGTAACCAGTCAAAATGTTTCAAGTATATTGCCCTGCTCGGGAACTATTTCCCGCAAATTATGCGCGCGCGATGTCTCTATGGCGTCTAGTTCACAGTTGTGCAATACTCATGCACTAGCCTGATATTAGTTGACCCCACGTGACCGTGTTTCAGCCAACCAGAATACAGAACTAGCAAGAGGTGTGTTATAAATTTAGTTATCTCATGATTGGGCAACTATACTTGCACACATGTACTGATGGAAGTCCACATTCTTCATCATTTATTGGACATTTTGTTTGATACTTCAAGTGTGTGCTGGTATGCTGCAAACAACACAGCAAAACATTGGGCTGGCAAGCTATTTGTGCAAGTGGAATAAAAGGAAACCATTGTATACCTTGACTGTTGACTACAAATTCAAAGATGGTATGTCCACTTCCTTGCTCTATCTGAGGGTAGTTGAGGTTACTCTCATGACCTAACATAAACTCTTCCATCTTGACCCTATCATCTAACTCTAGTAGAGCACCAAGACTCCACATCAGAGCAAAGATGAAGAGTTTCTCCAGGTATGTAGCTGGTAGAACACTGTGATCATGTTCATCTTTGACAGGTATCAGCCCATCTAAGAGATCTACTGACTGTATTTGTAAAAAACAAAGCCTCATGAGAACAATTACTGTACTGTTATTTTTTATGTATAGTTGTAGATATATACCATAACATTAACCTGTGAAAATTTCATTTCAAAAGGTGGTAGCTTTTTTAAAATATTGCCGAAAATCTGGAGTGGTTATGTCCACGCAGGATAATAATAATAATACACAACATTTATTAGGCGCTTACGGATGTTTCTAAGAGCACAATTGTCTGGCTACAAATTTTTTCCTGCAAGGTATGTGGAGCTACGTTTGAAGTATGAGGCCTATTCATTTATAGCACCATGCAATGGTTTACAAGGTGCTGTGGCGCAATATATGCTGCCGATCAGACCAGGAACACCGGGGCAAACCCCTTCTCTTTACGATAAGTGCACTGGGTTATTTTACGTGCATTACACAACACATGAATAATCTGCATTGGAATACACACTCTGAGAAGCGTTCAGATTCAAATGTTTTGGGGGATAAAAAGTGATATATTTTTCCATAACCGCAGTACTTCGAAGTGAAAAGTTTCTCCAAATGCATTATACTATCCAAAGCTGCTGTACTTCTTTGCCTTACCAAGTAAGTTTTTATTGCCATTTTTTATCAGTCATTACCAAACGTGCACGATGCCTTTAAATGAACATTCTCATTTCCAGATTGAACTATTAAAATAAAACCAACAACAATATGTTATCATGTAATCTCTATTGTTATTCATTGTTTGTTAGACAGAAACCTCCTTGATGGCCAAACACCAAATTAAGGAACTTGAAATAAATTGGATTTTGTACTAAAAATGCTTTAGACATGCAGAAAAAACATGGACACCAAAGCAAGAAAAACAGACAGTAAAGGTAAAGTGGCACCTTCCCAATTAAATGAAGTAAAAACAAAACTAATTTTAGGACATTTGCAAAAACATCATTACAATGACTTATATTAAAAGTAGGCTACCTGTCTAATGTAGTTACACTCTAGTATATCCATCTTAGTACTGAGATTGAGTGATACAAAGCGATATAAATCATCAAACAGCTTGTCATAAAGATCTCTTAGTACTGAAGCTTCAGCTGGTGATTGAGTTCGCAGCCATCCCTGGGAATGGAAAATAAAATTATTCATAACATAAAATTATCTGAAACAATTAAACCAGTGGGAAATGTTATCAATGAGGGTAGTAAAATAAACCACTGGTTATAGGTATATCATTCTTTTTGTAATAATTAAATACAATTTCTTGAAACATACTTCAAATTATCCTGGAATGACAACATGTCTATCACCAAAGAAGTTCTTTTTGTAATACTTGGAATACAATTTCTCGAAACATACTTCAAATTATCTTGGAATGACAACATGTCCACAGAACACCTTAACAGAGTATGTAGTTCTTTCACCAAAGACATTGCTTTTGAAACAAAATAATACATTCCTCTACATTATCAATCAACATTAAAAAAAAAAATTGCTGTTCAATTCTTCTGACATAATTTTTGAACATCTTTGCCCTTGATTTACATTGTTAGTTTCTGTGAAGTGCCTTAATCTTTAAGGCAGATTTTTCACTATCTAATTGGTCATTATTACTACTGAAATTGAAATCAGTCTTGATAAATCAACCAACCTCTGAGATTGGTCTCCAGTCTAGTGCTGAGCTACTCATATACACCATACCATTCCGGGATACTGTGGCTGGTGAGGCATTATCAATGTTATGTACTTCAAAGATAATCTTGCAGTTAGGTGACATTGGTATACGATCACCATTAGCTAGAGTCAATGTCCTGTTGTCATCCAATACACTGTTGAGATTCTCAATCCAGATAGCATCAACAGGTCCATCCAGTACAATCCAGATATGCTCACCTACAAGTAAAATACCAAGTAATTATCCAAACCAGCATGTAATTCAATATACAGACTACTTGTACATTACAATTGATCATGGTGGTATATTAAATGAAAGATGTTGTAAGTGTGGCAAGAACTACACATCAGATCAGACAGGGTGTTAGGCAGCCTCGTCTGAAAATGTAAAGCTAATGGTAATTTGGCAATAAAACCCTGTAAGATCTAATCATTGTAATGTTAGCTTGCCTTTTGAATTGTATATCTATCATGGTGTAAATTCATTGATATATTTTGGCCATACATTTTAGTGTTGTTTTCCCTTGGTGTTTGTAGCAAAGCAGATGTACTGACCTTTCTTTGCTTTGAGGGTCTTTCTCCATAGTGTAGAGAAGATACCATCAGTCCAATCATTTGTAGAGACATCCAACCGACCAAACATCTGAGGTGCAGTAATTGCCTTTGGATTCATTCTCATCTCCTTATGTGGTGCTCCACAATCTCCCATTGCTTTCATTAATACATGGATACAGATGCTCTTACCTGCACCACTAGGTCCTAAGGTCATCATGCCATGACGTACACGCTGAGTCTCAAATAGCTACATATATGAACAAATGGTAAAGTCACGGATCTCAAGTCAACATTCACAATATAAAGCTGAAGTAGGATTTGAAACTTTATACGGTTGGAAAACAATCTATAGAAACTAAGGGCCATGTCACATAAGGCAATTTACAGGAAACCAGTTACAGGCAATATTTAATAAGACAAACACCCATACTTTCATCTTCATATAATTTTCTTGGGAATAAGTATTATACAGAAGTGTTTCTTTTGCATGCAGTGCGGTTGGTTGCCTCTTAGTTGCCTGTAAAAATTGCCCTGTGTGACAAGGCCCTAAGGTTTGCAGTAGCACTAAGTATCTCTCTACTTAGTTAGGATGTTCTGAAATAAACCAGTGGGAACATGAACAACCCTTCTTTTAAAAATGTGTCTCCTGAAGATGATCAGAGCACTGATTGAAATATAACTGAGAATTGCTAAACCACAACTCATGAGAGTGATAATTAAATGTTACAACAAATAATGGTATAGACAGTACAGCAGATTTGTATCACAGTCTTTATAAATGTAGTCACAATTAATTTGTTGATTTTGTTGTTGAAAATAACATACCAAAAACAAACACCCCAACAAGGACATTAGTGAAAAAACAACAAATTTAAACTTAATTTATCATTAGCATTTATCTTTATAATACATAAAGTAAACAATTGAACCTGAAAAGTGTGCTGCACTTACCATAAGAAAACCTTACACCACAAAAGTATCATAAACATTTGCTCAAAGTGAACACCAGAGAAGACATTGTTGAGTTTATTAAGATGGAAAACAGCCTCCCCAAAAAGCAGAAATAAGTAATATCATACAAAGTTATGACCACTACAGTCAGTGTGGTGTTACGACCCCAATAATTCTTACCTCACCACATGTTTCTTTGTTTCAGGAATGCCAAGCTTCATTGGCTAAGTAAGTGTAAGACACTTTAAAAGGCTTGACCACCTTTTGTGTGGTCCTCAGTCAGTGCCCATGCAGGCATACCCGATGGACCAATGGCCGAGAGTAATGATTCTGCTGGACCGGTCCCTGGACTGTGGCTCCAGAGTTGAGTATCCCAGGCCAACATCTCTACCCCTACCTGTGACTGTGGGCTGATCTGGTGTGGGCTGTTGTTGGAGATGTTAAGCCTTACATCTACACTTTAAACCTTGTGGGAGCTGACTGGGCGAGGGTTTCAAGCCCCCTTAGGTGATTATACTCAGCCAGATACAATTTGCTTTCATTTATCTTTGTCTGCTTACCATTAAATATTGCCTCTGTTTTGCTCAAAATCCTGCTTTATTAACTGCTTTGTAATGTGGCTTTATCATAATGTTGCTTTAATTCACTGCTCTGCTTATTGGTTTGTGTATAAATAATATCATGTATTTCATTGATTGTTTTTGTGCCTTTACTGATAAGTCTTTGCTTCTGTCTCATTTCGCTTAAATTTCTGTGCCGTGATTTTCAGCATGTAACAGTGGCATCATACTAAACTGAGACTGAAGTAGAAAGCCTGAAGGAACTACCTGGACAACTTTTAGATTCCATGCAGGGTGATTGATGACTCCTGATGCTTCTACTTGAGTAGCTACAGCAACTTGTAGTTCCTCATATGTAGCATTATCAAGCTGGATACCAGGGAACAAATCACTAATCAGACTCAGGAACAGAGGCTCATCTTCATCCACCTAAACAGGATCAATACAAACAAAGCATAGTCAAGAATAGCACATTCAAATATCAAATGTATGGTTAGAGATTATAACAAAAAACACCCTGTCATTAATCCAGCAGTCTCAAATTGTAATTTCTTATAAACAATTGAGTTTGAATCTGTTCTTATTCTATTGGCCTTTACAAGAAATTAACAAACATTATATGAAAAGAACACAAACTTAATTAATAAATGAGGCTATTTAAACATATTTGTTCAAATTATGTTTCATGATTTTACATTATGATCCTTGAAACCAAAGATGAAATTTGAAATACAAATTATACACAAAATGAATGTTTAAGAGTGCAATAGAGAGAAATGTCAATGACTTAAAAGATTGAAGATGAGGCAAAGCTACGCCGGATGGAACATTCCATCTATCAATGAATGAAAACATTCACTCCATTGCACAAATGCAAAACATTTTTTAATAGGACATCCAAGTAGATCTTATCATTTGATTGGAGGATAAAACTACAAGAATACAAAACATGTCAAAGATAGTGTTCTGAAACCACTACTTTACTAGTGGGCAATAGACCAAATGGGATGGACTGAAAATCCACAAAAATTTGAACCAAAATGTACGGTTTATGGAGTAGGCCATGTAATGGTTGGGTTAATGCAAGCTGCTTGACCTGCTATCCTCCATTCATAAATACCCCAGACAGTTTCGCTACTCCTATTGGTGGAGAACGCGTCACGCGGTTGATAAAGACACAGCTGAAGCTGTTTAAGACCAGCTGGCTTCGCATGTTGGGCGCGCAAGCTCATGTACACCAATTTAAATTGCGCAGAACGCAATTCATAGCTATTAGTAACAGCGCGTAATATGTGTGTACACGCGCGTATACACACCGACCGACACGCACAAAACATTTTTACAAAAGTTTTTGGAAATTTGCAAACTTCGAAAAATTCGCAAAAGAAACAGTGTGACATTGTCTATAATTGTGATATTATATTGCTTTTTAACATAAGGGCATTTATGAATGGGAATAAAAGAGTAGTGACTCGTTCTTAAACGGCCGTTTAAAACCTTGCAGGGTCGTGGCCGTGCGATAAAGGCCCTCGCCTTCGGCTCGGGCCTTTATCACACGGCCACGACCCTGCCGGTTTTAAACGGCCGTTTAAGAACTCGTCGTCTACTCTTTTATTCCCTTAATCAAATTACAAGGATCTACTTAGGTGTATATAAACTAGTCTACAACCAATTTAAAGTCCCATTACATGATTTTGTACAATGTTGTAATAAATAAGCTCTTATTCTAATCCAGATATTACATGTTCTCTGCTTCCATAAGTTAATATTTAACTCAATATTCTCATAATGAATTCCTTCCTTGAATGACACAATGCTGTATATTGTCAGATTGGATAATCCTCAAATAATCCAACTAGTAATAACTGACCAGTTTAGATAGGTTCATGTCTCTGAGCACCCTCATGACAATGGTTGATTCACTGTCTTCAGGTCGAGCTCTCTTATTGGATCCTAGAGTACGAAGCACTGACAGGATGTTCCTCAACCCAAAGTCATAGTGAACCTAACAAGTACAAATAAACACTTTGAAAATCTTCAAGTTAACATTTCTATAACTTAGTGTTAGTTTAGAGGCACGATTCATCCATGAGTATTACAACAATTAGATCTACGATCATCCTTATATCAAAATCCTTATATCAAAATCCTCATTGCTCAAAGAAAAATACAGAAATAATAGTATAAACAAATAAATAAAAAAAGACCAAATACAACCAAAACCCAAGTATTGATAGGTTTCAATTTAAAAGCTCATTGATTATAAAAATTGTATGCAATTTTTGCAAGGTTGATGAGATGTGTTTATTGATAACTAGAGGTAAAACTTAATTCATATGCCAATGATGTATTATGCGTGTACCTTTAGGCTTGAAATCAGCATCAAATACTAATACCATGACTTGCCTGTTTTGTAAGTTGTTCCTCACACAGTTTATAGAGAGTGTAAAACTTCTGTGCAAGTAGAACATTTTCCTGGAATCCACAGCTAGCAAGCTTGACTCTCATGATGATCTGTCTATCTGGAACCATCATAGCTACACTACGGAACTGAATCTTCAAATTCTCAGGTAACTCCTGCCTCCCAGCATAGCCAGGGTTCTGTATGATATCACAGTCAGTACATTGATTAATAGTCTTTGCTCATTTCCTTTGTTACACTGATTATACAAATTGGATGATATTTTAGCAGCTTTTCAATGTGTTTATTGAAACTTAGAGGATTTCTCTTTGATCCAACATTAATAATGTTTTATCTATTTAGCCAACAACCTTTCCTAAACATAACAATTGTTACGCTGTATTGCAAAACAATTATACAATTTATCAACTGTTAGTTCCTAAAATCAAATGAAAATAGATATACAAAAAAAACACCCAAAAACCACCACATCCAACAATATCAGAAACGTGTTGCTTCTTTATCAAATTTAGGTTTGGTGTTGTCATGCATACCATTGTTAAGAAGAGACCAAACTCTGGATTGAGTGTCACTATATCCCCATCAGAGAAGATAAACTCTGTCTTCCGTTCTTTCTTAGCAATCAAAACTATAGCAATCTGTTGAGCAGCCACTGACAGTACTGGAAGCTCAATGCGATTGAATTCATCAAAACAACCCCAACTACCTGACTGGGCTAAACCTTCACATAAAAAGGGATACGAGAGAAGAAAGCTGGTGAATAAGACTATCAGGATTAAATAACAGCTGCCAACATTTGCATCTTGCAATTAGGAAGGTTTTGTACAACAATCAGGGAGATAATTAGAATTACATTCAACATAATAGGGAAAAAGTTTCCATAATTAGGGAGAATTTCAAATCTGTTCATCAGAACATGGAAAGATCGGTTTTTCAGGGAACTTTCCGAACAATCAGGGATAGTTGAAAGTAACAAACATCCTGAATATTTTGGATATCTCCATGAGATATTTTTACAAAAAGAAAATACAAAAATATTGTAACAATTCCCACAATATACATTACAAAATATATAAATCTGTAAAAACTGAAACATTCTTTATTCTTGTATTTTGGTGATCTTTGCAACATTCACTCTTAAATAGCTCAAGATATAAACAGGGGTGTGACTGTACAAAAATACAAATCCTAGAAATTTGGTAACATTTATCATCTTGTGCTGGAGATGAAGCCCTCTGAATGTGCAAATTGTAGGTATCGTTCCTTTATCACCGTATGTAAAAATCTAGAGTTATAGCCAGAGGTTAGTTAACATCTGTAGAGGACTAATTAAAACAAATGAATGCATAGAATTACTTGATGCATAAAGATTTTAAAGCCTAGCTTAGGTTCTGGGTCAAGAAGTCACAGGAAGTTTATTTTACCTTTGTAGATTCTACCAAGACCTCTGTAATCCATCTGATCAGAGCAGTTGAAAACCACTACATATTTGCCGAGTGCTTTACCCATGTCTTTGGTGGTCTCTGTTTTTCCAGTACCAGCAGGACCAGCTGGGGCACCCCCCATGCTCATGCCAAGTGCCTGGGCTAAAGTAATGTAACATCTAAGCACACACACACACACACACAAAACAAAAACATTTCAGTAACAGAGTTATCTGAACACACAAATATTTTTTGCATCTTACACTTCCTAACATTTCAAATTTTAATTGCATTAACAACTTTCTTAAATAGAAACAGCAGCCTTTGAGAAGGATTATTTAACCTCACCCTGTTGTGATCTCATTTTAGTTCATTGATCTTAAATCCATTACTCGATGCAGCATGCAATAACACGAAGTGTCCACATTGGCTGTCTGACATGGACAAACTTTTTAACTGACGTAAAACAATGCATCAGAGATAACGATTAACATAGTTAAGATTTTCCTACACTGCTGTACATGTATGCTTATTATGATAAGTACTGTTTTCTATATATGGCTGGACTTACCTGTCAGTAAGGGGAGTGATAACCAATCTATCAGTACATCCAAGGAACTCATTCTGATAAATGAAGTCAACATCAGTGATAGATACAATACATTGATCAGTTTCTTCCTTGAAGTAGAATCTAGCTTGCTTCAACCACTCAAAGTCAGTAGGAGATCTGATGTGCATGATAGTCTACAGTCAAAAAAGAAAGAGCTTGGAGATTAGACAGGATAAAGAGACAAAGCACATCATTTAACATTTTAAAGATAAAAAGGCCGATTTCACAAAGAGTTAACATTTATCTTAACTGTGTATCAATTCTAGCCAAGCAAAGCAAAGTGTGACGTCACAATACAAATCACTATGGTAATACTGACAACTCATTTTAAGATGAATCTCTGTGAAATCAAGCCCTGGAGGTATGTGGTAGTTTTTAATATAGATTTTTAAACACCCTTTGCCAACTATATTTACCACCCTAAACCAAAAAGTGCATTAAAGCTGCGGGAGAATATTAAACTGCTATCAAATCAACAATATGAATTAAGATCAATTACTTAATCACTATCTGTCAGTATACTTAGTTTGTGGTGGCTTATTTTTCAAGTTTGTAATTTTGATATGACTGTTTGCAGAGACCTTCTATGGACAAGGGCAAATGATGTATTAATGGACGATTTGTATTGGAATGACACGCAATGCTTATTATTGATATACTTACCAGATCGTTGAAGATGTCTCTCTGATGTACATGAATGGTAACCAGTGTCTCATATTTAATCCTCTCAATCTTAGTCAAGTCATGTGTAGTCTGTTCAATCAGTTTATTCAGGAGCTCCAGAAACTTGACATTAGTAGTTGGCATAATCTTCTTATCTGATTTGGCTATAGTCAATGCCTCTTCTGCATCTCGAGTCCATAGCATCTGAATACCCAACAGACCAACCTTGGACCAAAACAATGTTACCATGTTATTAAGGTTGCTATCATTCATTATTCAAGCTTATTTACTACAGGAAATGTAATGCCTTTTCCCAACAACCAGTTCTTACATTGTTTGTACCATTGAGAACTATCACAAATCACAAATACTCTAGTTTTCCAGAAAAAAAGTCATTTTCTCATTTCTTTCAATTGTTAGTGATAGTCCAAATCTTTAAAATCAAGATAAATGACTAGATAAGCTGCAACTTGAGCAGTTATGTAGTTGACTGAAGAACAGGAAAAGGTGCATCTCCTGATTCTATCTGCTTCTCTGTTGGAGAGTCAGTACAATACAGATTGTACATAATGCAAACTGTACATAATGCAAACTGTACACGTCATTATGAAGGTTTTCTAACTTTTTTGAATACTGATCTGAACCCACATTATAATCAGTGGTAACTAAACCTCATTTGTTGTAATGCATTGATAGAAACATGGAATATGTTTAACTTATATTATCTTGAGGAGTTTGAAAAGTTGAAATAAAAAAATTAAAGGAAAAGTACATTTTGAGAGTCAATTAATTTCCAACCTCTAATTTCCATTAAACAAATATGTTCATATTTTATTTCATCAACTCGGTATCACATTATAGTGGGACAAAAAAACTTGTTTCTTTTCTTCAAATCAAACACTTAATAGAATCCTACCTGTGCAATGTAGGTATTGAGGAATCCAAGCAGTTCAAATGAAGAGTCATTGATAACCCTATTGGCATCCCTGATGACAGAGTGTAAAGACTTCTGCTGTAACACCAATAACTCTCCTAACCACATCTCTACATTGCCTTTAGCAATCACTGGCTGATCCAACTGTCAAACAAAACCGTAACTCAAGTCATCAAGATGAACTACATGTGCATGTACAATGAAAGCAACAGATTAATACACGAATTGCAGTGTGCTTGGTTGTGTTGCCTTGGGAACTACTAAAGATATATGCCTCCAAACATTATGTGCTTAAAAATGCCACTTTGGGCAAAATGTCATGGCGATTGTTTAAAATGGACAGCTGAAATCCAACCTGACTACTACAACGATTAAATCATAATCCTGTATTTGATGGCTGATGAGTTAATGTGGTCTATGGTTAATTAAAGTATACCATAAATTTGATATTAATATAATAAATATACTTTTTGTGTGCGCAATTATTCTCCCAAAGCTGATTTTTTGCGCCCATCCCAAGCTTTCTCACCTCCGGTTACCAATATGCATTACATTAATATCAGTTACATGGTGCTGATTTTAAACCTAACTTGTTTACTTCATGAATAGAAATGCAAATAAAACGAGTATTGTAAGATAAGAAATGGTTGTACTCACAGCCACTGTCTCTCCTTCCCTTGAGATGCAAGCGATGATGCGATCATAATCTTTCTCATGAAACTCAACCTCATTCACATTCTCAAAGACACCCAGAAGGTGAGCCTGTTAACAATCAACAGACCATTACTATTACATCTGACCCGAGATACAGACTCAAACCACTTGTCTAAATTGTAACTCTTAAAATCAAATCATAACAGCTTCAGATCAAATATTCTTGACCATGCTTACTGATACTTTCTTTGTAAAGCTAGTAGAGCTAAACATTTAAACTTCTTCCTAAGTTCACTGATGAAAAAGATATCACAATTATTTAGCTTTTTTCCCCACCACAACAATGTTTGTTGGTCTTTTTAAAGCATTGATGAAGTAACTATTTGCAGACATATGCAAACCTCCTCTAAAAGCAAGAAGATATCTTTGCTTCAAATGACAATATCTGGATTGAATAGTTGCTGCCATGAAGGTTGTAGTTATAGATAATATTACCTGTATGGTATGAGAGTCACTAGCTTGCCCAAGTATCTCAAGCAATGCTGGATCAGATACAAAGAAGAATCGAGGGAATACAAGACGCTTCTTCTCTAGGTAACTATAGACAGACACAAATATAGAAGCTGTTTAGTCGTCATTATTACAGATTCAATAACATCACAGGCACTCAAGTATCATTTCAATCTCATGTACATGGCATTATTCACCTATCAGTGACCAATCAATTAATTCAATCAGAGTTGCCCAGAATGAACAGGAATTAGATGTATACAAATACAGAACACATCTACCAAAACTAGAATGCCCATTAGATTTGCTAGCACACCCAATTGGGATGTACACATGTATTATGGGAAAATGTGAAGAGTTGATTTCCCTATAGACTGTGCAACTCTCGTGCATATTCGAACATTGGGACCCGTTAAAGCGCGTGAGTTTGTTTCCTTCACGCGTTAAGGCATCGTACGTGGGACCAAAGTGGTCCCAAAAATGTTTGAATACGCGCGAGACTTGCACGGTCTATTGACCCCATGAATACGCTGAACGCCCCTCCGCAAATTTTGTGTCTACCTTTTCCCACTATTTTTGAGGTCAATTTCTTTGTGTACATTTTGACACCCAAAATGGGGAACAGGTGTAAGTGCACTGCGCGTCGTGCAACGGATCAATAGTCAGTCAGTCATTCATTTTGAATATAAGTAAAACATTAAGAAGATTATAAAACTTCAATAATTTGTCCTTGGCCTAATTTCATACAGCTGCTTAGCAGAATTTTTTGTTTAAGTAAGGTTACTTGCTAAGCAGCTCTTTTACATTGGCAACCAGTCATCAGTAGAATGATAAGTATGATTGCTTACCCAGTGAGTGACTTCTGGCAAATTTCAAGCTGTTCCAGTAAGTGAGGCAAGAGTTGTCCAAGAGTCTCATCACCAACACAGCATTGTACTACATTATCATTCTCATGAGCACGTTGCATTATCTTCACCCAGGACTTGTCAATATTTCCAAATCTCTTGGCTTCCTAGAGGTTACAAAACAATGCAAGAAGTAAACTGACATCATAAACAGCTCTTTGAATGACAACAATCTGGGCGATGAAAAGTGCTTGATAGCATTATTAACTTTAATAAAAACAAAGACACTTTCCAAACTTATATGATAAACAATTTTGCGAGTCCATTCTCCTTCTGTAAAATAATTTACAAATAAATTTAAAGTTTATCTTTATTTTATTTTTTCTGTAAATATGTTAATAATAGTAGTCTTAAAGTACAGAAAATTCTCTATCAAAAAGCAAACTCAAAGATGTTTCTTCAAAGTCTAATTTCTAAGAGTACTGAAACTTTTGTAGGTAATTTTTTTCACTGTTTTCTGATGTCAACTTTTTACTACTGAAAGCCAAATACAATAAAGACAATCTATTTTACCTGTGGCAGCTGTTTAGCGATATCACCACCTACAAAGACAGCTTCCAAGTAGACCCACAGGTTCTGCACTGTCAACCAATTCTCAATGATGTCAGAAGAATTAGATAATTTCTGAACCCACAACTGAATGTCTTTCTTGAATGGTGCATTGTATCTGTCATGTTTTAAGACAAACAAAGTAAAGTGTTGGTATTTAAAAACTTCATCCTGGTACACCATATAATAATCTCTTTGGGAAGAGGTGGCTCTATTAAGAGCCAGTTGGTTTGTTTTCAATGTTAATGTTGAGAACAAATTATAACATTGGTGTATCTAAAGTCACCATTCCAATGCTATGGTTATTTGTCACCAAGCTCATTTTGCATTTATGTTCACCGTGATGTATTCAGTACAATTTAGTTTGAACTCAGTTCCTGTAATAACATACCTGTTACTGAGTAGAGATCCAAGCACCATAAGACTGTCCTCCATCAGGGCAACTGTTTCCATTGTCTCAGCACCCTTTAGTAAAAGTTCTCCACGAGTCTTGAAGTTAACAAAGAATAGCTGCTGAGAGTTCCATTCAATCACAACCTGAGCTAGCTTAGCCTCAATGTCCTTCTCTTTCACGGCCGAGATACAGATGTCCTATGCAAGTTATACAAATTTACACGTTTTTAAAAAGGCTCTTCAAATTTAAATTGAACTAATTGATCAATTGTGGCTGACTTCACACTTTTAGGGCAAGTCCTGTAGGATTTGCATAGCAATTTGTTGAATAAAACAAAATATGGAGGTTGAAGATCAGCCATTTGTGTTACTGCTCAGCCAGCACTCTATGATTGTTCCTGACCAATATTCCTCACAGCATGTATTCTCAGTTGATATGGTATTCATAGTTTAAAAGGACTCTTTACTTTGTAACAAATTAAGAGAGTTGTTGATTCCACTGATTGCTTACCTCTATGTCTTCTTTATGTGGTAGTAGGGGAGCCTCCATGATATTACGTAGGCTGAATGTATCTGATTCAATATCAAATTGATGACCAGTTACATTAGCCATTCGTTCCCAATGTCGCTCTTTCATAGCTTTATTAGCCATGAGTTCCAGAAGTGGACAAGTCTCATTGAAGTCATCGATCTTCTGCTTTAGATCAAGGAAGGCTGGCCATTCCTTCAACCCTTTTGGCAATTTACGACATCTGTATTAAACAAAGTCAAATACAAGTTACTGCCCTTCAACTAATGCTTCTACTCACTTAAATACATTGTTTATATGCAGCAAAAGGTTAAGATTTATTTATTTTGACAAACACATTCCTTCAAAATTGTTGCTACATA
>JAJGQC010000534.1:0-25000 GCA_021014325.1 Plazaster borealis
TGTGCTATTGAGCCTTCTCACTGACCTCACATTTCTGTAGACCCCTTGCATTGGCCGACATCTTTGATGCCAAACAATTGAAAGGCCTTGTTACGTCATATACAAGGGGTCTACAGCAATGTAGCTCTGCCATGTTGGAGTACTATGCAGTATGCGTATCGCAGGAGGTCCTGTATTCAGGGGTGCCCCTCATAAATCAAGGCATAAGTTTCACGTCACTGCGCGTGATGTAAACAACCCCTAGAGACGAAGTAACATTTTCTACTTGCCAAACATCGAGTCTCCTCTCCCTTGACATAAACTTGGAGACAGGTAACCTTCCACCGTTAAGTTGTACTTGTAATATCAATTCAAAGAAAAAGCTATGGTACCCCGAAAACCGGCAACTGGAGGATATAGTACCATCCAGTATTGCATTTCATAAAACACATTCGTGCAGTTCTAGTAATGTATGTGCGTGCTGTGCACATGTATGTACTCCAGCATGGTTAAATAGTGATGCCATCTGAGAAGGGGTCTATTGTTATAAACCAAGTGTCTACCTAAGAACACGATATCTACACTTTTTACAGGACCTTGAGATGTTTTGTGGACTTGGACGTGTGCAAACAATATTAAGCAGAAAATTAATTATTTTCTTATAATAAAATGGCTGCTCTTAAATAATTTTGTCAGGGAAACCCCTCTTTCTTTATCCCTTGGATTCAAACACCAAGAAAAAAGTATGTTGTTGTATCCAGTTATGTGGGTTTTTTTTCATCTTAACTTTCCTGTACTTTCAGATAATCTAAAATTATTTTGACTACTCACCAAAACTCATCCTAATATCATCCATTGTGGCTGTTTTGTTTCACTGTTTTGTTTCTTTTTGATAACTTAAAATGGAGCAGCCTGATCCTGTGAATGCATCACTTAAACAATACCATCTTTAAAGGCCTGTACACTATTGGTAAGATCGAAAAACACAATGTCCACAGATTCACACATAACTTACATGATTTAAAGTCAGTAATGGTAGAAAGGGCTCCTTAAAATATTTCTGCCTAAAATGCTTTCGTTTCTGAGAAATGAGTAAAACAATAGTTTTTATCACGCGCGATAATTTGAAAAAAACAGAAAACACATTATCTTCACAGGTTTGTTTGTTCATGCATATGTTGAATCACAAAAAATGTGGACACTGATTTTGAGCTGTTACCAAAAGTGTACAATACCTTTAAACAAGAATTTAAAAGGTGGATACTTTGTTGTAAATCCTATATTAAAAAAAGGGTCATTATAAGGAACATGCATGAGCATGTAATACAAGTGATAACATGCAAAACAGTTACAAAAAGAAGAAGAGAATATACAAACAATTTGAATTTCTGTTTTTTAATTCAACTCTTTTATTTTTCAACTAAAGATTTACAGTGCACAACACTTTTTGGCATCATATAACACACAACATATACCACATCCTGGCTAAACCAGTTTGTCAAATCTGCGAATGTGTCATGCAAAAAACTGCTTTATTCAATCTTACTACATTTACAATCAAGAATGGCACCATATTCTGCATACAGGTACGGGTTGGCTTCAGCAGTGAGGGGGGAAACAGCTGCAACTGCTCTACATGAATCAAGGTACTACACATCACTGGTCTCTGGATGAGGACATTAATTCCATTCCTCTAGTTTTCAATCAAAACACCACACAACCAACCTGTGAAAAAAGGTCATCAAATTCGGTTGTCACACTTTTAGAAAAAAAAAAACCCATTTTGGGGGGATTTTGTGCAGATTCATAACAATCAAAGTAAGTCCAAGCAGCCATTTTGAGAAATGGTGGACACATTACTTTGAAAGTACTTGGTTTGGGTAAATTTGTCTGTATACACCCAAACCAAACAGTGCACTCCTATAGTGTCCACCGTACCTCAAAAAGGCTTACAGTGATTTGGGAGATCTTCAAATGATGTTTTCTTAGGGGCCATTCAGAATAGTCAATGTTAAAAAAAAATTAAAAATCGAAATTGTGGGTGGGTGGGTCAAAATAAAAAACTGAAAATCGAAATTCAGTTTTTGTTTAAACAAATTACATATATTTAATATTAACAAATGAAAAAGAAGAAGGAAAAATACCCAGCTGACCAAGATCGTCAATTTCATTCCTGATTAAAGGTATCGTATGCGTTTGGTAATGACTCAAAACAAATATTAGCATAAAAACTTACTTGGTAACAAGCAACGGAGAGCTGTTGATAGTATAAAACATTGTAGGAAACGACTCCCTCTGAAGTAACGTAGTTTTTGAGAAAGAGGTAATTTCTCACTAAAATAATAAAACACTTCTTGCAAGAAGTTTTTATTCCTATCTGAAAGCACACAAATTTGTACAACAAGGGTGTTTTCTTGCAACTTCGATGACCAATTGAGCCCAAATTTTCACATACTTGTTATTTTATGCATATGTTGGGATACACCAAGTGTGGACACTGGTCTTTGACAATTTCCAAACATGTTCAGTGCCTTCAAACTACAAAGTTGTTTGTTTAAGCCAGGAAAATCCATTGAAAACTACTGATGTTGGATACCTTTGATCTCAAATATCTGGTTCATTTGAGGCATTACTTTGTTCTTCAGTGTTTAGATTATATTATGAAGCCATAAGTGGAAATTTGGGGCGGGTGGGTGGGTCAAAACAATTTAAAACAAAATCGAAATTTTTAAACATTGACTGTTCTGAATGGCCCCTTAATTTGGAAGTATTTCGGAGGGACATATTCTCTGGAAAATTAGCATTGGTATGGACTTACAGTTTAAAAATAATCTTTTTTCCCCTCAGTTTTTACTAGTCTTGCAAGACTTGGATAGAAATATTGTGCAATAACTGTAGAGGAATAAACAACGACATCAAGACTACATGAAGACAAACCCCAATTCTGTACACCATATAGTTCTCATAGTCATTAGTACCAAGTCTACACTAATCGAACTTTAGAAATCTTATTTATGATAAATTTCAACTGCAAATACAGTATAATTTTTTGAGACTTTATACACAGACAACTATTCTTTATAAACAAATTTTACAGTTTCAAAAAGCAAATTTAAAAATCGGATAAAATCATTAATTACATCCTGATCCCACAAAATGAGTAAAGAGCTGTAATTATTTGACTTCAGTGAGAAAAAGCTTTCAAATGGTAACAAACACATGAACTTACATTAAATATCACTAAAGAGTTTAAAATACCTAGTGAGTTGGTCTGACTTTTGGATGTGTTAAACTTTGACCTGAGAGGTCAGATATGATATATTTGACCCCTTTAAAAAACACAGACAATTTTATTGAGTTCATAATATGGTTTTGATATGGGGTGTTTAATGGATATTTAAAAATTAATCTTTATTTCCTAAGGCTGGAAATACTCAACTCGGATTAGAATAGAAATATTATCATGCCTGAAAGTGCCATATATCTGGCAATGATTTTTCATGACTTGAAGTACTCTCAGTCATTTTGTAGTAATGGGTTACAAATTATAATGTCAGTGCAAAAACATTGCATGCTGGTTTTGAAAAGCATTGCATCTCGCTCTGTGCAGACCATTCCTATCTCAATGCTATAGGTTTTGTGTGAACATCTAGGATAGTTAGCTAGATACAATGTTTGTAAACTACAAACTGGTAATCATATAAATGCTATACTTTTGGAGACACATTGTTTTTGCACTGACTCACTGAATGGACTCAACTTTGGTTTTCTGAAACCATGACATTGTTGTTACGCTAGCCCTCATCTTCTGCCTGGTCGATTGGGTTTTCATTACCTGTATAGTAGAGAGAAACACAATCATGTTAAGAGTTTCCAATCTCTGTGAATCTATAATGTGAAAAAGCCAGTTTGATCCCAGCTGCTGCCACTACCCAGGGTATGGTCATACCAGGGGCATGATCATTGAATGGCCTATTGGTAAGGTTTACATTTATAGGGTTTGATCTGGCTTCACAGATATGCACCACCCACCGACAAAAGTGCTGGTTAATTAATTAAATTGGTATAGCTCTATTTGACAGATCAGGGATTTAATCCCAGCATCAGCCATTTTTTTTGCTGGCTACTTTGTGAAAAAGAATATTCATAATGTGGGTGAATTTACACTTTTTCTTACTTTTTCTGACATTTAAATGAAGTGTCCAAAAGAAAAGTAAGAGGCAGTGACTAAAGAAAGCCAGTTCAATGTGAATATACGCGCATTATGTGTAAACAAATCTCCATGATCATTTGTGAAATACACTTGTGCTTCATATATTTTTCTGCTATCTCAGCCACAACAATTTATTTACTGGTAAACAGTGAGAATGTAGAAATTTCTTTTACATAAGTTTCAAGTTTTGAATGCAATACCTACCATGATCTTCAACATTTTTGTCAGCTTCCTGCCCCGCCTCGTCTAATTCTGATCCCTCCTTCTGAATGGTATCATCATAGTTGTCTTCTTCCTTGGCAGGTTCTGTCTCCAGTTGTTTGGAAACAGCTTCCTGTTGCTTAGCAACCTCATCTTGGTTATCTGTTCAAGTAAATAACCCATGCACAGTGAGCATTTGTCATGTTCAACGAATGGCTTGAGAATTTGTAATCTAAAATTTTTCAAAGTTAAGTGCTTACATCCAGGGCTTGGTCTAGTTCTTCTTCCACGACTTGGTTATCAATGCTGGGTGTGGCTGTAGCAACTTGTTCAACAAGCTCAAAGTCTCATCTTTAATTCCAAGATCATGAGCAAGACTATTACAACCAGGGGTCTGTTCCACTGTGGCTAACATTGCACATGATGGCCAACAGAGGCCTGCTCAAAAACAATGCCAGATGAAATTATCTATGACGTGCCATTTCCCCATTAAGTAAGAACCAGATGAATGTTGGCCATTGTTGGCACTCTTTAACCCTTTAGAGACTATAGCCGCCAGAAATGGCTGTACCAAAATGCCCGGCTGCAAGATCTACCCTTTTTCCACTTAACCACAAAGGTCAAAGTAAAGGTCATGAAATGAATTGACTTTTTCCAATGTTTCCCATGTTAACATAGTATCTATGTTTCTAAAACAAAACAAAATTTCTGTATTATTTTTTTTCAGTCACTTTTTCAAGAAAAAAAATGGTCTCCAAAAATGAAAAATAAAACCATGTCTGGGCGTATGGTGATGATTCTACATGGTCTCTAAAGGGTTAAACTTTATGAAGTTTTTTGATAATTGCATGATGTCATACAGTCAATGACTTCTACTATCTGTTACATTAAGTTTTGGTGTTTGTGACTACTCATTTACTTGTGCATGTACAATTGGTAAAATTCAGCCGCTCAACAATAATGGTTTATGTCCCAAAAAATAGTTTTGAAGGCAAGCAACTCCTTAAAAAAACACCCTTGAATCTAAAAATGTTATCTTGTCTACTTTTTTCACACAAGATTTATGAACAATTGTCAAGTTAAAGTACCGCTGCAACACTACTAGCCCAGGTAACCAAATCCAAAATCTGCTAAATATGCTAAATAACCCAAAATATGTTACTACCTGAAGTCCGAGTTTCTTCTCCCTGATGTTGATGCATGGCAAGTGTTACCAGAACATCTGCGTTTTCTGAAACAACCTCCTCATTAATGTCACCAGCTTCACCTGTTCAGAGGCCAAATAAAAATATTGTAAACAGGTCAGAAGAATCACACTCAAATACACCACAATAAGTATTAAGTTCCAAATTTTCTTTGGCAGATTTATCATAACAACACAAAGACAAAGTATGGGATCGTTAATAATAATACAAAATTAACTTCAATCTGAAACTAAGGTCACTCATGATAAACTTTATACCAGTAATCCCCCACAAAAATATTTTTGTGTGAAATGCTTAGATTTGAAGACCTCCAAACTCTTATTTCAATTGCAGCAATTGATATAAGCTTGATATAAAAAGTGCACAAAATACCTGAAAAGAACTGGGGTTTTTGTGTGTTGGGGGGTGTTGTTTGTTTGTTTTGGGGTTTGTTTTTTTTTGGGGGGGGAGGGTTTCCAAAACTTTTTCAAATTTCTGTAGAACCTACATGGGTTTTGTGTATTTTGTGATTATTGAAAACATCATCCAGAAATTAACCAATTTTGTAATGTATAAATCCTTTAAAAGTTAAAACATCAATTGATTTGAAAGTTACGCTCTCAAAGTTGTGTATTGTCATTAGTTTTATCTGAGGTGCTGGGGTTATGAGACAGAAGCTCCTGTCCAACTAAATTAAGAATCATTACCAAGCACTGGATTTAAAAAGTACACTTCCCTCTCATCTTGACAGAAAAGTTCAGACATAATCAATAAGTATCTAACTGGCCAGTAACTTAACTGAATAAGTCCAGCAGTCTAGTGTTTCTTTAATCAAACACCTACCTCTGAAGAATTTACTAATGTGCATGCTTTTTAATTCCAAACCTTCAAAAAGTTTTTAAAAGAAGAAAGAGAAAATGTTCCAGGTCCTGTAAAAAAATATTTTTGGTCTTGTGGAGAATTTGTTGAAAATTGAGCCCTGTTTTAATAATACGCATATTATAGCGCTTTATCACACCTGAGGGCGTCTCAAAGCAATCTCTTTTTTTCTACAAGGTATGCTGATGGCTATGTTCGAAATATAAGACCCATTTATTTACATAGCACCATGCAATGGTTTTGAAAGGTGCTGTAGCGCAATCTTCAGCCAACCATACCAGAAAACACTGAGGCGAACCCCTACTCTTAACCATAAGTATACTGGGTTCTTTTACATGCATTACACAACACACAAGACCTATAATGCTGTACGTCCCATCTGAAGGACGAAGCAATAACAGCTAAGTGTCTTGCTTAAAAGGACACAAGTGTCAAGAGTCGGACTCGAACCCACACTCTGCTGATCAGAAACACCAGAGCTTGAATCCAGTGCGCGTGACCGCTCGGTCACGACACGCCACATCCAAGTACCAGTCCAAGGGAAGGTTGGAAGAGAGTATAAGGTGCTAATCCAACTTGTAAAATACATGAAGTGGTTGCTGGTTGTAAGATTAAATGTGAGAGATTACCATTGGGTTCAGACTGCTTGGGTTTCTTCACAGCCAATGCTACACTGCCATTCTTGCTGTTTTGTCTCTCTCGTTGGACTCGCCAGTATTGTTCCTGTACCCTAGTCATCATATCACCTTGAGTCACTGGATCATAACCAGATGCTGTAAAAAATCAAAAATTGTTATCAGCTCCTTTAATCATTTTAATGAAAGATTTGTTTGTTTATTTAATAATCAATTTTAATTAAGATATATAATACATGTTTTTGGGTGTAAATTGATTCCTATCCACTACTTTCCAATAAACACACCATATAAAGCAACCTATAAAAATGTTACCAAATTTATTAGTATTCAATATTAGGGTAAAATGTTTAAATAGGGAGACTGCCAACATTAGAGTAGGGATGAGATTGGACGAAGATGAAAACCAGTCCTGAAAAATGGCTGACTGGTCTGGGTCCCCTTTATTCTACACACGGAATCTCTTAGATGTTACAATTCAGGGGGTTTACAGACACTGTGCATCACTAGAAATACAAAACTACAGGTTTGGACACAATGTGGACTGTTTCTTTCTCCCTTTGGTGACTGATTTACTTCTTTCAAAAAAATTTGAAGGCTCAAGGAGGTTTTGAGAAAATCCTGAAATCTGGAGAAATCCTGAGAAATCACATGCCTGCATTAGGGCTAAATACATGTAGCTCTGTTGGTAGAGCGCCGGCACGTTAATCCGGAGGTCGCAGGTTCAAATCCTGTAGGTAAATTTTTCTTTGTTTACCCCAAAATTGAAGTAGAATTGTACATGTGTACAATTGAAGTAGAATTAACCTAGTCAGTATCCCTGAGGTTTATTACTTCAAATTTAGTGATGTGACACTGTTTTTTAATTCATGTAAGTTAACAGTGTTATTGACCACCTAATAATCCTACATAATATGTCTGCATGTATGCTATTATGCCAAAACCGCAGTGTCAATCATTCTCGCTGTATATATATGACTGTAGAGCCCTGGGTGGGAAAGATTTCCGACCGGACAAAAATACTCAGGACTAGTGGAAGCTACAACACTTCTGTGACTGTTTTTTAACGCAACAGAGAAGCATTTTAGGAGAGTTAGCTTTTGACCGAGTGCAGTGAAGAGCTGAATTTAATTCCCGAAGGGACATTTTTGAACTAAATCTACTTGTGGGTGATTTATATCCATGGATAGTTTGGAGATTTTTTGATCGTTACACAGTCAATGTTTTTTCAAGGATTGTTGCAATAAGCAATAGTGATTTTTGGGCCCTCTTCAAATGCTATTTCAAACTTTGACAGCATTTCGACTGGCAATATTATTCTCTGGAGTATCTGGGATCAAAACATTTTTTAATACAAAAAACATTATCCAATTTTGAAAAGAAAGCAAAGTAAACAATAATTTAATCACTCCATTACTCATTTTCAGGGTGAGTCACTCAAGAAATTTCTGCAGTCAAAGTACAAATGGTTTTGCACTTAATTAAATAAATAAAGTCAAATAAATTACAATAATGTGCTGTATGAAACAGTTTTCATTTCAACATTGGTAATGCAAGACCTTCACAATGACAAAGCTTTCAAATTGGAATTAATCTTACTTTCTTTTTATTATAATAAAGTAATAATAAACTCAAATCAATTACAATAAGTGCTGTATGTAGCACTTTATAATTGTAGACATCAAATATTCATTGAGTGTTGCATTTGCAAGTGACTGATCATTAAAAATTTACATCTTATGTTGGCATGGCAACCGGATGCAGGCTTTCATTGTTTATTTGACACACCTGTGTCAACAACTATTTTGACAAGGGATTGTGACAAACATTAATTTAGAGTGCTGTTTAATACCAAGTTTTTTAAAAGAACAATCCTAGTTTCAATCAATGGTCATATTCTTAGTGGGAATGAATGGTTTATGTTTGTCAGTGATTTAGTGCCTCTTTATTCCAGGCTGAGGCTCACTCAATTGCAGTGGGTTTTTAATTGTTTTTGTTTTTTGGGTTTTTTTTTGGGGGGGGGGTGGGTGTCTCCAAAACAAAATTTCTCTCCACTAACAGTATTTATTGGAACAGTTGTTCACTATCCAAGAATACGTAACCATAAAACATAATACGTCTCATAAAACGTAGCAAATTTTGTTTTTTTGAAAATAACCTCACAAAAAAAAAGCTACAGATTGTTTTTAATATAAAACAAATATATGCCTATAATAATGTAAGGAAACACAGGATACAATGCTCATTATAAAAGTAACTCACATTGGAACTTCTCTTAAAGACACACACTCGTCAAAACAAGGAGCGTTTTTGTTATTGCGCCCTCTGCCATTCGTCCTATGAAAGGCGGTTTTCGTTGTTTGTTATTGCTGTTCTGGTAATAAAAACAACACCCTCTGCGTGGACGTCGTAACATGCATGACAACGAGCAAATTGCTTCCTCCTTAAACTATATTTAATCCCAAAAAAGTGCCATGGGATTGTTGACATCCAATTGTGGTATATACGCAGATATGTTGTTCAAATTAGTTTCAGTGTTGTTTGTATTTGAATTAGTCTCGGTCTACCCTCAGTCTTTGATTTTCATTCCACAACATGCCTGGTTTGTCCTCACAAATCCACGAAAAACCATCGGATGGATGCTGCCCTGTTTCAAAAGTATTCATTGTAGGCTATAAAGGTTTTTATATGGTTGAGGGTCTAATATAAACAAACATTGGTCGGTGTGTGCTGCGCTCTGTGCTTAGCTGCAACAGCTTTTCAAATACTTTTCGCGCCCTTTGCTATTTTTAGACTCAGCTGGCTGGTGCAAAGCTGCATCCTCGCACCCTTCGGCATTGTAAGAGCAGGGAAGGCCTGAGTTCAAGGGTTTAAAGGTGACTTTTCGTGGCACAAATTTGTCGTTTGCTCATTTGATGAGCGTGCCCCCATAAAAGCGATTTTTGTTGTTGAACAAATTTAGCCATTAACCATTTCAAAGAAATCTTGGCCTTGTAGCTAATTTCATTCATAAAATTAACAACAGAATTATAAATGAACTTTGAGTACATTTGTAGCTCTTGTAGTGTTATAAAAAAATGTTTATGTATATACCATAATACTAGCAACCCAAACCTTAATCAAATTATCATGCTTTGAAGAAGTGAAAGCTTTACATTAAGACTGTTTTGTGGTTTTCTTTGTCAACTGAACCCTTTGTATAAATAATGAAATTACACACAATAGGCACAGACTCTTGTTCCCAGAGGTTTCTTGATCCTATAGAAGCAAGCAGCCTCTGCTTCCAATATTCATGGCTCTAGCAGCTTCCATACATGAAAAACCTGATGAAATCTACTGCATAAGATAAATCTCCATTTAATGTTAGCGTATTTCACAGGCTAGCTATAGGCATGTTTGCTTTTGCATACATGTGTATTTCATGTTACAAAAGCATTTTTTGCGTAATCTAGCTGGCCTAGAAATTTGGCGCTGATGGAGACTGGAGACTGTAAGCACAGAAAGCCCTGGTAAGCAGACTAGCAGAGCCATCAAATTGGTTCGTCATAGAACTTTTATAGGTAGCATCCCACAAGAACCATTCTCCATTCCAATAAACCACACTAATGCTGGATGGACTAGAAGTAGTCTGGGCCCCTTTGGTATTTGATGAAAATCACATTTCATTATTATACTGCATGATCAGAGTCTTATTGTTTCTTACAAAAATGAGATCTGGATCCAATTTCATATGAAACATGGGCCAATAACCATCTAATAATACAAATTGCTTAGCACATCAAGTTTCTCTTGGCAAGTTGAGGCAACAGCCAAAATAAAAATTGAATCATTTTGCTCATGACTGCATACTTCTGGCTAATATTCTGAATGGAAATCGTTTTGAGAAAGCAGAATTCATCACAGTGCCATCTTACCTTCTCTGATGGCTAGAAGATCCTCCATGAATCCAGCAATGAACTCAAAGGGTTTCTCTGGTTTGACCCGTAGAACCTCCTGAGACAGCAGCCACAAGATATTCTGGAACCCAGGAGGAACACTTAGCTCAACTGAGCCATACCGCATAGACATGGTGGTTGTTATCTAGCTTATTGCAAATTTCTAAAGGAAACTCCCTGGTCTGAAAGAAAAATTTAATGTAGACATATTTTGAAAAACATTTAAGATATTTGTCACCTGCATAGTTTCATAGCAAAATATGTTATTATTAAAACTGTATTGATACGTATCTAAATTAAAGTTAATGTAAATATTCCATCATTGCTGTTTAAATTTAAAGTTGTTTGTTATCCATGCAGGGCTTGAGATTTACACTTGACCACAGGCCCAAGACCAGTGATTTTGGCATTGGGCCAGTAAACTCATGACTGGACAAGTCCGGTTTGGGTTCAAATGTTGACTTTCAAGTGTGAAAAAACCCACATTTCAATTCTGTTGAGTATTGAAGAATGTTTACCATCATACAAATTCGTTTGTACTTGTTCAAGTTAAAACAGTTCAAATATTAAACTTTGTAGGGTTTTTTCTTCTCATTTCAATTTCGTTCTTGTCCAAAAAATCTGGTCTAATAGTAAAAGTTATGAGCTGCAAGCCAGGGTCTTGCGGCTTAACCCCTCAAATTCGAGTCCTGTCATGATTTCCACATTCCTCTCAATGCAGCCAGACTTAAAGATCTTTGGTTTATGGAAGAATAAATATTGTTCTATCTTCTAGATTAATAGTAAACCATTGTGAACCTTTCATTAAAGGTGATCCTAGATAATAAAAAGTGAAACAACAAAGACTTGTTATGGGGGTTGTTTGGGTCAAAATTTGGTAAACTTTCAAAGTGTTATATAGAAAGAAGCCCAATATGTGCACAACCAAACCTGGTGAAAACAGTCATAACCACTTTTTTGTGTTGTTTTCACCAGTTTTCTGGGACCAAATGTTGAAAGAGAGGCAAATGACCTGCGGTGTAACAAGAAATATTTCTATTTGAGGGGGGAGGGGGGTCAAGCTGGGACAAAGACAATTTTTTTAGGGGGGCTATTTGATGTATCGAACCATTCATTTGTGTATTTTTTTTTTCTCTTTTGGGAGGGCAAGAGGGGGTCACAGGCTCTGAGCTGGGGCCAGCAGCAACCCCCCCCCCCCCCCCCCCCCGTTACGCCCTGACAGCCCTATGCCACTAATAGCATAATGAGCTCCCTTTTTGGAAGCACTTCTAGCTCTATTACCAATAATATGATCTAGTGACAAAGGACGATTGACTAGAGATTAAGGGGATTATCTTAATTTGTCTAGGGATAATCCATGTACTTACATACCTATCTACAATGGAACAATTAACTGATGCCTGTGGGGATATGGTCCTACTTGTAGTAAATACATAGCATTAACAGTTTCAAGACCACATGCTCATAAGTTTGAAAATTCCCATCATTAGGTTTTTAATGTATTGACAAGTTGAAAGAATACATCCAAACTGGGGGAAAGAGGTCAATAGACAATAGCTGTGCAAGTCTTGCATGGATTTTGTTTCCTATACTAGAATGTGGGGTGGGAACCCAATTAGGTTGCCAACATTTGTGAATTTGAGCAAGATTTGCACAGTCTGCATAACAGGCCTGAATTACACAAAGGCCACTGTTGCCCCTGCTCTTGGCCTTGATGCCCCTTCAAAAGTTTCCTATAGACTTTAACATTTTTTATTGAAGTGCCCTTTGCAAAAATGGCCTTGTCCTTTCAGAGTTGAAATTCTTGGCCTGACCTAATTACACAAAGCTTTCAATAACAAATTCATCTCTTATTTCAATAAAAATAGGATTGAGAATTATCTCTATAAAACAGTTGACTAAAAATTCATAAATAACCAGCATCAATCCTTCATTTGTTCAAAGATCTGAATGGTACAGAAAAAAAGACATGTGAAAACCCCTAACATGACCATGGGGGGTCCATGGCTTACACTAGACTTTCAATTGCAACAATCAAAACATATAAATGTTGAATGTCCCCGACATGCTGGTTGTTGTTGTTTTCATGGAAACCTTTTGGTGAAAATGTCACGGTTGTTTTTGTGTTATTGGATGGAGAAAGTAAGATGTTACTTTTTAAAAATCATTGATTAGTTTAAAAAGCAATTGCAAAGGAACTCATGGGCATGTGAAGTAGTGGGCTGCTAAAGTAAGATTGGAAACTTACAAACACTAATTAATTTTATTGGCTTTACAGATTTATGAAACAATACTTTAGTCCATACTCCATACCACCTTAAACCTTGAAAAAAGGGTACAGTTAATTGTGCGTTTTTCTGGGTTTGTTTTTTTTCTTTCTTTTTTCATTTCATTAGATTAGAAAGACCAGTTTGAACTTAAAATTAAAGGCATCAGATACAATACCTTTAACTTTAACTTTTTCAACAATTTCTTCCAAAATCCTCACAGAGATTTATATCAAGTCAAAATCAATAACTTGTAAAAATTTGAAACTTACAATTTTAAATACTACACGTCACTTAAAAATACTAAGTGCTATACTTGCTAGGCTTAAAGTGCTTGCTCTATAGTTTTCACTACCTTTGTCATGGTTTACAAAATCATAATCTCAAACTTTAAGGCATCGTACACGTTTGGTAATTGTCAAAGACCAGTGTTCTCATTTGGTGTATCCCAACATATGCATAAAATAACAAGCCTGTGAAAATTTGGGCTCAATTGGTCATCGAAGTTGCAAGAAAATGGTGAAAGAAAATACACCCTTGGTACAAATTTGTGTGCTTTCAGTTAGGAATAAAAGCTTCTTGCAAGAAGTTTTTATTATTTTAGTGAGAAATTACCTCTTTCTCAAAAACTACGTTACTTCAGTCGTTTCTCACAATGTTTTACTATCAACAGCTCTCTGTTGCTCGTAACCAAGTCAGTTTTTATGCTAATAATATTTTGATGTAATTACCAAACGTGTACAGGCTACAGTGCTTTTAATCCAAACACATTTGCTGTAGTCTAGTCTGTCATTTGTAAGTGGTCAGTACAGCTACGACCTGCTTACACTTCACACTTCATTTTGTGAAACTTCATCTGTGGAGTGCGAAGTTTTGACAATCAAAATCTATTCTTACAATTGTTGGATTGTTGGTACGGTCTAGTCCGAGTACTAGAGCCAACAACGCTTTCTTTTGCACAGTTCAAAAGTTTTAAAAGGTGTTGTTTGGAACTTAGAGTAAGACTAGTTTACGGTCAGTGTGAACATGATGAAGTAACGCGTACGTTACAACTCCACACACACTGGCCCATGCTGTATGAATCGGAGTACGAAAGTCACATTTCCCAAATAGTTTTATTTGCATAAACGTTAGTGAAATTGTCATTTTTCGAAAGTGTTGGCCCTATTTCACCATTAAAAACTTACCTACGTGTAGTATGTACTGTTTACACCAACCGCTGTTGATCGACTGCACAGTCGACAACTCTTCGTCTGAAATCAAAAAGCTTCAATTCAAGATGACGATGGATACAAAACATTGAGAACCAACTTCTCATCACTCTCAGTCTCATCTTCTCAGTTGTATTTTACGTTCGCAGCAGACGCCATACGACGTGTACATACGTACATGTACATCAATCGATCCATCCAGCGCGCTAGTGTATGTACTGCGCGCCGGGGGGGGGGGGGGGGCGTCCGTGAGTGATATGCGCGTGAAGAGTGCACGCGTACGTCTACGTCTGCTGCCAATCGGCGCATTGAATGAGATGTGACTGGCAGTGTTTTGTATTGTTTTCATTTTCTGTAGGCTAATGTGGAAGGGCAATAATGGTATTTATAAGACTTATAATTTGAATGTTTATTGTCACTTTGTTTGAAGGAGGAACCTAAAAACAGTAACCATAAACAATTTCTGCATTGACAATCAGTAAGGAAGTTGTATCAGCATTTCATTTTAAAAAAAGTGCGTCCGCCCACATCTCTCCGAGTCCGCCCTCCTCTGCTGCTCTGTGTGCAACCAATGCGCGCGCATGCAGCACAATGATTTTCCAGTTTGCTCATCACATTAATTAAGCATGCCAGGTACAAGTCCATGCACTTGCAGCCTGGGCTAACTGAAAGACATGTCACCTGCATAATGCGGTCACAACCACAATTGAGCACCTACTCAGATGTCCCTTACTGCAGAGGTGTGAGGCTGGAGACCTGGCTGACTTTCAATGAAAGCGCCAACGACTAGACTGTGCTCAGTTCTGGCTGAAATACAGCATCTAGCGTGTGTGGACACGAAGAAAACCCCTGGGCAAACCTCGCTTTAAAAACACAGTTTGGGGGCAAAAACATCATGAAATAGATTATTTTCCTAATTTTGTATGTTGGCAATTAAAGGGTGATTGTTATCACTTTATCACGGCGTGTTAGCTACAGAGTGGGGTATTTATATGACAGCCTCACTTCCAAATTATAATTTTAAAATGTACATTATTTGGTTTCAACCCCAACTTCTGTTAACAGCATGGTAGAGAAAAAGGATGACCCCGGGCATTTCTTTGATTAAGCACGAGCACACAGCGCGGAAGGTAGACTTGATTCAAGTCCCGTTCTCGTGCGAGAGGTCCCCAAGCATATCGCGCCAACCAGCCAACAAGCCGCGTACAGTGCGCGCTCGCCGTCAAAATGTGGTCCCGTGCGGAACAGGTTGGGGAATGCAGACATCACAAAACAATAGTTTTCTGGCGATGGCTCTATTATATTGACTGGATAGGACACGTCGGGCGCGTTTGTACACGTTCAATATAATAGAGACCAATGGTGCCCGCCCAATGACATCACGACTGCGAGATAGCAAAAGTTAAAATATTGTGACGTCCCATTGTGACGTCATTCAACTTTCCACCAATGAAAATTGATATCACGGAATGACGACAAGTGTTTGGTAAAAAAAAAAAAAACTTGAAATAAATAAAGGATTGAATTTTAATATTTCAACGATAAAGTTGAGTGCGGTTAAATGATCTGTGGAGATAAGGTAGTTTACCATATTAAAGACTAGACGTGGGGTATGCCTCAAACAAAAACCCAAGCTGGTGAAGAAAACTTCAAATAACATTTGAGGCATATTTGCAATTTTTCGTGGCGGCATGGAGGTTGTCAAATCCAAGCACCAAGGTCGACAGTACGGCACTAACTTTACCCTGGGTGACGACAAAACACCGTTGGTTTCATCTTACTACAAAGATTACATCGAGTCTAAAAGGCGGACAACAGGGGGCGCCGACTCTGTCAAACCAGCTCTTGCAAAACCACCTCAGTGTGCAACGGTAGGCCTAAGGTTTATAATTCATTGACCGATTTTCGCCGAAAGACATTTTGTAAATGTTCTTTTCTCTGAACGAATTTTTGACAAATTATACCGTTTCAAAACGAAAATTATGCAAAAGCTTTCACACATGGACAATGCACAAAATACATCCTAGGATGCAAGTTGTTTGTACTGGCCTGATGATGGACGTGAGAAATTTATTCAATATACCGCATTTCCTGAAGATGATCAAATGAACCATACTAAATTCGTCCATTTAAGAAAAGAAAAAAATAAACTAAAACAAAAAGTACGTATTCTTTCTGGCAGATTTTGTTATCTAAAGAACAATTCCCGGCCGCGTCTGTAGCTACCACCACGAACCGCAGGGACTACCACCAGGGCCGTGGGCCGTCTACCAGCGCCAAGGTGTACACGGAAAGACTCCGGGACCTACAGACTATCAAGACTCTTCACATGCAGAACTCCGTGGTGTTCGGTCCACCGGGAGGAGTGAGCGGGTCGAACGGTGCCGACAGATTCCCCTCTCTCGCCCACGAGCACTACAGAGACCCAGCTGTCACGGCCAGACTCATCATGAAGTCGGGCCATGGATTGTAACCAATATGTTTTTCTGCATTTAATTCACTTTTATTTAACAGTATAAAGTCATGATCTATAGAAAAGCAAGGATTTAATATGATAAATCTAAAGAAGAAGAAAACCCCCAATAAAGTAACAAACTAGACAACTCGATTTCCAACAATTATGGAAAACTACACGATATTAGTTGCCAGAGACAATTGGAGAGATATTAGTTGCCAGTAGTCACCCCATAATATTACATTGTGCACGGCTGGATGCACGGTCCCTTTGAATAAAAACCCCCACAACACTTTCAGTTGGAAAAGGAAAGAGTTACCGGTATTTGTTATGAAGTTGTGCTTCATTTTGAACGGTCAAATAGACCACAAATCCACACTATGTAAAACAAATGCAAACAGTAATAACTATTTCTTGTTTGTTTTGTCCGTAACCGATGCATGATTTTAGAACATTCTTCCAGCGTCCTGCCTGGAGAAATCCACAGGCAACTAGGGTTTAAATCTTACCCACGAGTTATAAACTATTATGGCAGGGTGAACGTCAGGATACAGAATTGGTAACCACAACAAAACAACTGATTAGCTTATTAGTGTGAACGCTCACTGCAATGCCAATTCTCCAGATAATGTTGTCTTAGCCGCCGAAAATATAAGCATTTGAAGCCACGCCACATTATCAAATCTGCTTATTTCGATCGCCGCCCAAAACCAAGCCAGGTATCTGAGCTTACAGAACACAAAATCACTTTTCGTTGTTTTCACTTAAACCTCACAACCTGATTTAAATTATTTTTTACAGGTCAGTTATTTTATGAAATATATTTATTCTTCCAAACAAAACTAAAACATATTATCCCTGTAAAACATAAGGCTACATCGAAAGTAACGGAAGGATGACAAAACAACATGTTAAAAATAAATACATGTATTCGGTGTTGACTTTTCACCATGATTCACTCTAAACAGTATTTAATTTGGAATAGAATTTCTTGAGGAAACTACGATTGCCGAGTTATGCTGAACCTAAAAACAAAAGTGCCGGCAGTACAACTTTTCTCAGCCAATAAAAGCAAAACAGAACAAAACAAAACGTGTAATGTAACCCGTTTTCTTAACATTTGAAGTTCGATTGCTGTTAATATCATTAAGAAAAAAGAAAAGAAAAAACCCCGCATCAAAACAACGGGGGAATTTTGAGGACGGTAAAACTATTACTTTCGGAAGTGTGCGCGAATTCGCACATGAGAAAAACCCGACTGCCGTACAGCCATAATAGAATCCCACCCAAAAACCACATTTCAGGAAGATTTTAAAAGCTTGAAATTGACGTATTTCTTGCAAAATAAACAACCAAGGAAGGAGTCAAAACTCAACAGAGGTCTTGAAAAAATGAACTACTTTGTAATTGTTTGAACCTCTGGAATAAATTATGCAAAACGAGAGCAATCTCTTCACTTACTTTAACTTAACTAAACTAAAAAGGAAAATAATAAATGTGGAAGATCTCATAATCAGGTCTATGCAATTGTTGTGAACCAATCCCATCCCAATCAACAAAGTTTTCAATTAAAATGTTGGCAATTAATGACTTCAAAAACAATATGTTTAATGTACCAACCTTTTCATTCATTGGAATGTCAACAACAACAAGGAACAGGTTTTTTTTTTAGAATTAATTACTTTTAAATGTTAATTTGCAATAAATATACATTATTAATTTAATTCTCATATTTTTTTTAGATGCTCTCCAAGTTATAATTTCGAAATTCTGCACATAATTACAATGTACATGATTCATTGCCATTATTTTTATACATATTTACATGTCATTTATTTTGTTTATTTATTTATTGGGTAAAGTTTAATACACATCCAACAGCACAAACAGTGCCAATAACATAATGACTAGGAAATGAGAACAAAACTTTCAGTTTTAGATGTGGAACAAAAACCCCAATGGGGATAACCCACGCTATCAGGTAGGAGCTGAAAACCCAATCCACATCCAAGACTCCGGTCTACTAAGGTGGGATTAGAACCGGGGTCCACACAGGTGAAAGGCTGGGAAAGAAATCACTTAGCCAACCTGATCCCCTATTTAGCATACAGTCAATTCAAATGAGCCAATTAAAGGGGAATGTTATATACACATAAAAGTTAAAATATAAAACAATGTTTGCAATGAAGACTATTCTTAATTAAAAAAAGATTAAAGAAACGCACATCTCTTGATGAAAATGGAAGGTGGATGAATTTGGTTGTGCACACAAACCAAATTGAAGACATAACAGAACTTAATGCACGAGACATGTTCAAATAATGATGCGCTGTGTGTGTTCATTTGTAAACACAAACACAGACACACACATGTTTGTAAATAGTGTAAACCGAGGACATCCCATGGTTTGGACTTAGTTTTTTTTAGTGACGTCCCCATTGGTTTTGTACACGAAACAAACCAAGGACTGTCCCCGATATGTCATTGTACCGGATTCCTTGTGTTAAAGTCCTCAGTTTGAATGCGTAGACATGTTCATGCACAACCTTACCAATCAGGTTTGTGGGGTCCTGCTATTGTTGTTCTAGTATTCCCTTTTCTTAAGAATTCCTCTGTAGGGTCCAGGTTGAACAAAGACAAACTTTGTGGGGTCTATTGTTAATTGTGTAAAAGACCCCTCAAGAGCCCTTCTATAAGCCCACACAAATCAACGCATATTCTGACCTCTGACAATTGCTATGAAACAGCGTTTTCCATTGGATATGATTTGCTGTCCTTTAAGTGGCAACTATTACCAATCATGATTCATGTTACACCAATGGAAAGAGAAGTTATTCAGCTTCAAGAGGCCGTTTGATCCATAAACCTGCGCTGTGCAGTATATGGGTTAGAATAATTCAAGTTGCGTGATTCACGACAATTTGTAGGTTTTTGTTACTAACTGCATAGGCTTGAGAAAAAGGCAACTTGTTCCCCAACAAAAAATGACTTGAAACATTTATGAGTTAAAATTACATTTTCTTTATAAAAATGCACGATCCATAGAATTTGCTTGTAGCAAACTCGAGATACCTCTGCATCTGTAAAATTAAATTCTTTCTGCATGCTACTGTGGCCAGGTGACATCGATGGTGGCAGTATTATCAAGGCATAGAAAACTTCTGGCTTCAACTGCTCTTGCTTTCACTTGACTATTATTTTTCAAACCATCAAATGAAACACTAATAGCTAAAATTCCCATACACTGGGTTTGCTGAATGAAACTAGCAGTACACAGAACATTACTTGAGGAAGCCCAGGGGCCAACTCCAGAGCTTCTGATCCAAGCAACAGCAACACTTAGGTTTCCTAACGTGATAAAGTTGCAATGAAGAACTTTACAACTGTTTGATCTGTCCATCTAATGAGAAATCATCCTAGTCTGTCTCATCTTTCTTGTAAAGCTCAATCTTCTCCTCCATGATCTGGACAGTCTTAGGGTCCTCCACAACCACAATGTCTGCCTCTGTCCACCTGAGGTCTCCATCCTCCACATCTCGGATAGACTCAGGGAGGGGCTTGTCCAGGGTCTCTGGCATCCATAGATCTAAGATTCCACTGATGAATGCTGTACTCCCAAAGATGAGATAAGCAGTTGTATCCCCCTAGAGTGAAATAATAATACACCAAATGACGACTCTCTTAGCAAATGTAATTATTGTATTGAGAGAAAAGAACATCTTTTGTGGATAGGATCATTGTGTACACACCTAAGCAGGAGAAGAAGCCTCTTTCAAATGGCAGAGGTGCATCAACAACATTCTATAGCACAAATCAAATGAATACAAGCTTACCTAAAAATACAAGCTATGAATAAATGATTTTCCTTATACAAACTGGGAATCAAAATTTGTATTTCTTCATTTTAAAAGAAAAGAAAAAGAGTTTACAATTTTATAAATCTTGCATAAAAGGTAATATTTGTGCGTTTAGAGGTTTTTTTTCTTACCCTCCCCCCCAACTGGACAAAGGAAGGAAAAAAACCCACAATCATGAATGTTAACACAATTAAAGGTAGGCAAGTGTTGAATTTTTCGTTTATGGTAAGCAGCTCCATGAAATAGTACCCTAGTATATTTCTCTAACAATGGGGTGATATCCCAAACATGATGGAGACTCATGATGAAGTTGCTTAAGGTCAACACTGCAGTGCACTGTTGACTTCCTCCGACTTACAAAGTACAATTTGCACAACCAATCAGAACAATGTATTCATATATACAGTTTAAAACAATTCAACAATTTAGTTTCTTTTTCAAAACTTGTCCTTCTTACCAGTGGTATAATAGAGGGCGCTACAACTCCACCCAGTCTGGCTGCCACAGAACAGATGCCCATGCCACTATTTCTGAAAGAAAGATAAACACATCAATTTTAAGTTGATTAATGGCAAGCAAATGTTTGTCCTTAATAGAGCACAAATGTATTTCACAAATAAACAAGAAGATTTGGTGGCAGGAAGGGTCAATCACATTGCATTGTTGCACCACTCATGTAATATTAAGAACAGAATTACCTTTTGCTGATGGTAAACTGCCCAAGCTAATGGGCCTGTCACACCATGGCGTATCGCCTGAATGTATGCCAACGTATGCGAATTATCGAAAATACGTTGGTGTTTGTTGGTGTATGCAGATATAAGTTTGGGGTAAGTTGGGGATACGTCGTTTACGTAAAGAGCACGCTGTGATACGCTGTCAAAATTTTGAACACGTCGAGCCCGCGAAAAATTATTGAGCATGTTCAAAATTTCTCGGCGTACTGAACGTGTGCTTCATACGTTCTGCATAAAGTTCCCCGTAAGTTCGTGGTACGTTAGACATACGTTGACATACGTTAGAGGAACGTTACTCGTAGGATGGTATACGTTGATGTACATCGGCAGACGGAGAAACATACTTGAGATCGGAGCGGTATTTATACATTCTACAGCGGCATAGGTCACGTGTTCGTTGTATGCCGAGGATACGCTGAGGATACGTTGAACACAGCAGACAAATGCTACGAATGCGTTAAGCATACGTCACTCATACGCTCGCATACGCTGTGATACGCTGTCATAACTTTGTTATAAGTTAGTGATACGCTATCAATACATTAGTCATACGCTATGGATACGCTATGGATACGTCCTGTCCAACACCGATGTCGACTTTTCCGATGCAATTCGTTGGGAAGTTGGACGTTCTTGGACTTTGACAATTTTCGAACTATTTTGTATACGTCGGCATACGTTTAGGCGATACGCCATGGTGTGACAGGGCCTTTACACAAGCTTACACAACGATTTGTAACAAATTGATTCCATACCTGAGTACTGTTGGTAGAAGCTCTGATGTGTAGATATAAACAATATTAAAGGCTGCTGCCACTCCCATCTTACCAAAGAATGCAAGACTGGTACGAAGAGTTTCTGTCTCCACATCTAAGTAATAGATAACAATTTAATAGATGTTAACTTAATAGACGTTATAATTTGCATGTGGGATAAAGATGAATATTTTGGTTGAACCATAAACCGCTACTTATTCAGGATTCAAACCAGCCTCTTCTTCACCGACCAAGCTCGATACAATGACTTGCCTGGTAACCAGTAAGCATTCCTCAGACTTAAGCGTTGCTGTATCACATGGTTTACAGCAAGGTGTTGCATAGAATTAGAAACCTCACATCAGTAAAAGCTTGAGAAAACAACCTTCTTCAACATTCAATCCAAAAGTGTAGCATAGTGTACCCCTTTGCTGCAATGATAATGTATCAGGGGTTGCCCTAAACTTTTTCAGTGACTAGCCAGTGGGACCAGTTACATTGCTTTGTCACTAGTCCTCCAGCATTTTCACTAGTCCATATTTCATATTTAATAGGGATGCTTTCTAGCCAGCAGGACCACTTGGAGAGAATTCTGACTGGTCCTCAGGTGTTTTAACTGGCGTTTTGCCAGCGGACCACTGATAAGGGAGAACGCTGTGATATGCATCAAAACTCTTGATCAAAAATGCAACACAATCAGTTTGTGCACATTCTTACTACAGTGTACTGATCTCCCTTAAAATCTACCCCTTAAAGGTAGGGGTCATCATTTGTTTTTTGTCCAGGTAATGCTGATTTATAGGCAAAATAATCAAGAAACATACAATAAAAGTCACAAGGGAAACTTTCAGTTGAATAAAGTGTCTACTTGTAGAGAAAACAAGGCCAAAATCACTATTTTCCTCAAGAACATCAAATCCATCCACGTTTACCGGGTACCAACTGTATCTCTGGTCGTATTGAAAGCAGAATGCAAACGGCCACCATGCAAATTTCAAAAAGTTGCCTACAGGCATACTTGATTGATTTCTAATCATCGGGGGCATTTCAGATAAAACAATTTTGCATTGGTGCCGTTGATAGACAGTTGCTATTGTGGACATTTCATGATTGACGTAAAAAGACCAGATGAAACAGGAGCTGGAACACAGCAGTTTTTGTCTAGGTATTTCTTATTATAATTTCCTTTGATACATGCAAGATTTTTGAATCACAAAAACAAAAGTAAAAAGTTGCCAACCAACATTGTGTCAATCCTTTAAATTAATTTGAAAATGTTAGTTAAATGCCCCCTTCGTCGTATGATACTTACGTATTGGAACAGTGACAAGAGCCAAGCATGCGATTCCTGCAGTTAGAATTGACCAAATCAGAAGTTTTCGCCTCCCCAGCCTATTGAATATAAAGAACAAAACAAATTGTTACACTCCGCTTCATCACTTTATGGAATTTGTAGAAATGATCTTTTATGAAATAAAAAATAAAAACAAATTGAGTGCGTTTGTTACAAACAATTTCCTCAAAAACAATAATAAAACAGTATCACGTTTGTCTACCTCTTACCTGTTAAGTAGATAGAAACACACAAAATATGCCGGTATTTCTGCAATCCCGGATAAGGCAAAGCTGGTGTACATATTACTTCCTTGATTGCTGGCATTCATGGTTAACCCATAATAAACCATACTGCATGTAAACCTACAGAATTGAAAACAAGATGGAAAATTAAAATCAAGATTTTAAAAACTATTGCAAATCTCAGCATGTCATCAAATGATTACAATTCTATAACAGGATGGTTCCCATTTACATTTCAGAACTCGAAAGCTGCTGAGCAAAAGATTATCGCTTAACAGATATTGCAGAGAACCAGTTGAAGGCAATGTACATTACTTGGTGGTTTGCCCAGTAACTAATTTCTGTTAAGCAAGATCTTTCAGTGCTTAGAAAATTTGTGTGCTTATTAAAGACAGAGTAAATGATTAGAATTATCAACAGTAGGCCCGGGCTAGTGTTAAGGTCAATCCTGATTGTAGGCTGGGCTAGTGTTAAGGTCAACCCCTGATTGTAGGCTGGGCTAGTGTTAAGGTCAATCCTGATTGTAGGCTGGGCTAGTGTTAAGGTCAACCCCTGATTGCAGGCTGGGCTAGTGTTAAGGTCAACCCTGATTGCAGGCTGGGCTAGTGTTAAGGTCAATCCTGATTGTAGGCTGGGCTAGTGTTAAGGTCAATCCTGATTGCAGGCTGGGCTAGTGTTAAGGTCAACCCCTGATTGCAGGCTGGGCTAGTGTTAAGGTCAATCCTGATTGTAGGCTGGGCTAGTGTTAAGGTCAACCCCTGATTGCAGGCTGGGCTAGTGTTAAGGTCAATCCTGATTGTAGGCTGGGCTAGTGTTAAGGTCAACCCCTGATTGCAGGCTGGGCTAGTGTTAAGGTCAACCCTGATTGCAGGCTGGGCTAGTGTTAAGGTCAACCCCTGATTGTAGGCTGGGCTAGTGTTAAGGTCAACCCCTGATTGTAGGCTGGGCTAGTGTTAAGGTCAACCCCTGATTGCAGGCTGGGCTAGTGTTAAGGTCAACCCCTGATTGCAGGCTGGGCTAGTGTTAAGGTCAACCCTGATTGCAGGCTGGGCTAGTGTTAAGGTCAACCCCTGATTGTAGGCTGGGCTAGTGTTAAGGTCAACCCCTGATTGTA